>UYYA01000200.1:0-91098 GCA_900624975.1 Angiostrongylus costaricensis | reverse complement strand
CTCCCCAACTAGAAGTATATCAGGGAATATTCCCCTTTAGTCAGTTTTGTATCTACTATTGCCATCAGCAATCACTCGTTAGCGAAAATGATCTGAAAATCAAAATCACAAACCGGCATTGAACACAGTAAAACTAAGGCTGCAGTCAAAATAAAAATGTTTAACTTTTTATTGACTGGCTATTATTTTTTCAAAACTTTTTCAAAGTAATAAACAGTAGAGAAAAGTTAAACGCTAAGAACACACTTAGTTTTTGCTGCCTTCTTCACAAGAACGGGTCGCTGAAAACCACCAGCGTTTAACAATTGGTTGGTTGCATAATCTGCTTGGTAAATGGGTTTCAAAAAAGTTTTCTGTAGTGTCAAAAATTTCACGCTCTACACTAAGGCGGCAATATGGGCATTCTATGAGATCTTGTTTAGCTCACATTGTGTGCCATGTTCCAATTTCACAGCACTTTTTACGTATCTTGTTGTGTTCATAAGCACACAAGAGGTTTTAGCAAAAAACTACTACCATTTCGTCTTCACGCCCGCAATAATTCAAGTCGACTGTCCACAGCAGTTATTTTTTGTGCTTCTTTGTAATTCCATGGAGCCGAATTGAGTGGAGCTCCAGCCGAATGAAGTAACCCCAACTGGGAGCCCCTTTTTAAATAGAATGGTTATTGATTGATTGGTCATCGGTGATAATTTCTTTCCGTGAAGAAAATCCATTCCATAGCAGTCTGAACAGCACTAGCCGGCAAATAGCGTAGTAAAACCACTTTTTATAAGGTCCTAATACAAGTACTTTCTGCGTAGCCAAGGCTCTTCGCGCCAAACACGCAATTAAGGAAGATTTTCCACGATTTCTCGGGATACTCTTCTTAGCTAAAAGAACGAACATACCCCGTCGTAAATAGTAGCTCTAAGGAACTCCTGCACGTCCATGACGTTCATTCTAACGTCCTTCCCATCCACTTCTCATAGTCTCTTCTCAACATGCGATGGCTCATCTTTTCTGCCTCATATGCGAAGTATGTTGGGTCACTGAAACCGCCTATTTGTCAGTTTGAAATGTAATTCCTGTTTGATATCTGTTGTTTATTTTGTGATTACATTTTCAAAGCGCTTAGAGAATGATGCGTAAAATCTTTGACGTACCTGAAGTGTCCGGGTTTCAACTATATTGGTCCAAGAAAAGTCCATAGCTCTTACCGTCTTCTTTGTATGCATCGAAGATTCATCATAAAAGTAAAGGGGAGTTCAAAAGTCATCTCGTATCTTAAAATCCTCGTAATTGACTTCTGGGCTATAATTTCTACAAGAAATGAATCTGAGAAGGAAGCTTAAATTACGGATAGTAGTTATGCTAAATATTGGATATGGGCACCAGCATTTGCCAATGGCCTCCCAAGCCAACCAGGAATCGCATAAACTGATTTCACCAAGGTCTTCTGTAGTATTGAAGGCATAACTTCTCGCCTTCGCTCTTCAAGTTCACCCAAACCCGTCAGTTTGGTAGAATAGACTTGGTCCTTTAACAAACCTTGAAGCGGAAAATCGCAGAGTGTTAATTCAGAGCTTCTGGCTGCTCGCTCATGCGGATCATAACGGCCCGTCCATTTCCCATGCGATTCACGAATAGCAATAATAAAGTGTGGAGGAACGCCATCTTGCATGGAAATCAAGCCTTCAATATAGTTCCAAGTGCTGATAACTGGTGAGATTTAATCTTGCAGCATGGTGAGGTACCATTCGGTAGTCATGGTATCCCGAAGAACGAAGGAACCACACTTCTGTCAGAAGACCGTAGTCATGAGTTTTGCATAAGAATTCTTGATTATCTGTTGTAAACTTGGATACGCCTTACTTTAATGGTCTTCCAGCAAATTTGTGTTTGGAAAACATATCTTCAAATTTCGTGACGTGCAGCTCGTTGTGCACAGTTTTGCATGGTAAGACGCTCAGCCATGTTTGTATGGGTTCCAAATCTCAAACAAGACGGTTTATCTGAAAGAAAAAACTGGATTTAGTTCTCATGCATCAAGGGGCCACACTGAAACAGAATATTTAAATAAATTACGAACATTTGAATATAGGGAGTCACTTTGCAATCACTCTATAGTGCGTGGTATTCGTTACCATCCAGAAATCAATCACGACTTCTCCATTGCACTGCGGCTTTTTTCATGAATTGCACTCTATTCAGATTTGTTCGCCTACCAGTGAATAGGTGCTCTTACAGATGGCGTTCGATTAGTCTCATAAAAGAGTAACCAGTCTGCTATTCGTTTACCTCATACATCTAACATTAATCCCGCAATTCCATTACAAAACTTTTGTTGAGTTTTGAATAAAAATGTTTCCTCAAAGGCTCAGTGTTGGACTCTATGTTCACACGTTGAATTGACTGCAAACTAATGCACTACTTTGAGGAAGTTCTGTTTTCTTCTTTTTCTCCTCAACTTCTTGACGCATTCAGAAATCATACGGAATATTATAAGAGGTTTCTCATCGTTTATGTAAAGAGCGCAAGTAGATAAGAAAGGAGGCCAATAAGAAAAGAAATAAACAAACGCCAAATGAATGCACATCCGTTGCAAAAATTTGCTTGGAAAAAGTAGGCGTGGTGCCAAAAACAGTGAACAAAGGGGCATCTTGGTGAGGACATGCTGTTCGATTTGATTGTCTTGCAGGTTCGCACGCTCTGCCGTCAGTGAAATGGGCGACGAAATCCTCGGGGTTCATCCACTTCTCCAACGATGACTAAGAACAGGGACGTTGGTTTAAAGAGCATCCGGTCACACAACACACGAGCTGGAGCGCTCGGCCCATGACAACATCCTAGGACCACTCACACTGATCGGCTATTGCAGAATTATTATGAATAATTATGCCACAAATTCCGTTCCGATTAGCGGTTGACGAGCTGTACCCTCCCGGGCGAATAACCGCCATTGAGCGCAAAGCGAACCCTCACTCATGTTAGACAATGAATGGTTTGACGAGAACAATTATGTAATTTACCTTTAGGAGTTTTTCTTTGCTGTGAAAAAGCAGTACCCAAGCGACTGGAGACAATCGGCTAGTAACACCTAGACGTCTGGCTCTCACCACGGTTTTTCAGGTCTGTAAAGATCTATGAAACTATTTTTGCGGCAGTCTCATCACCGACTTGGATTAAAGCGATGACCAGAGGAATATGACTCAACTTGTAGTGAACCGCTTAACCACTAAACCTAGTGCTGTTGCTATTGACGACCACATCACCGAAGCAAGGCCTTGTGGATATAAATTTGAAAAATAAAGAAGAGAACGGCCTGGTTACATTAATTTTCAGCCAATCCATTAAAAGGAATTTAATACTACAGTTGCGAAACAAAGGATAAAAGGATAAAACACTCGGCGTTGATCTATCCATGAGGGATGCGCTGTACATTCGACTTCATTAAGCGTCGTTGGAGATGATCGAATGCATATCTGGCCTTTACAATGACTCGCGGTGGCCTACCGATGTATCAAGCCAGTTCCTGCTATCCCAACCCCGGAAGGGTGGAAGGCTTGGTGAGTCATGGGCACGGGATCGATCCCATTTGTTTTGCAGGGCTCCTCCGATCACTGGGCTACATGAGTGCCCTTTCAACAAAGCTTAATCTATACATTATTATGCTTAATTTTTCCAAGTATTTATTCAATACTCGCCAGCACAATCGAATTAAGTCAGCTTCCCTGTAATAAGATTTACTACTTCATATATTTTGCTCTTGTCTATGGCTGATGGTGCTATAATAAAATGAACTCAGCACGGCCGTCATTTTTTCTATCTTGGTTACTAATGCACCTCACTACGTAATAACTAGGAAAATTTGACATTAGAAATATGCTGGTAGCAGTTTAGACCAAACTACTGCTTTTACTATTTGTCCAAATATTTTATGGATTCCTCTCTGGCTAGAAACTCAAGGTTTGATAGAAAGGGTAAAAGATAAAGCTCTCAGCGTTGAACAATCGCTTAGGGATGTGCTGGTATTGCGCCAGTGTTGCTATCCTCCCAGACAAGTCTGGTACTAATTCGCCGACCGCGGAGAAAGAGAAGGCTTGGTGAGCCAGGGACGCGAGGATCGATCCCATGTGAGTGTGCCACAGGGCACCTATTTCTACTGCGCCACATGCACCCATTAATTTCGGATAGAACTGTCCAATATCCTTTTGCATCGCTCACAGAGAGTGTTCCACCACAACTGGTCTTCGGACATTCGCCTCAGATTATTTCATTTCATTTTGTTTGTATACCCTATCATCAAATTTCTTGCGGATCATAGTGCTTCTTTCCTTCGGTCCGTTGTGCTGTATCCGTTGTACCCCCAAACTCTCTGTTATCCACATTCTCTTGAGGCTTCATAACTGGCTGCGGCTGCTAGTTGTGGATTTTGCCTTCTTCATGAATGTTGTTGAATGCTGGTGGAGTTAATTCTCTCTTTAATTCTGGGATAGTTCTTCTGCTCTAGCACATGCACCACTGGCTTTTATAGACCTTTGGTAGCTCTTGTACTTGTTTGGTATTATTTATTTATACGATCTTATTAAGCTGACGCGAGGTTGGTGCTGGTCTTCGTTGTCGTTGTCGTTGTTTTTGATGTCGTTGATCGATGGTTGACGTTTCGGCGACTTCGCTTTCCCCAGAGCCTGGACGTATTTCATGTTAGAACATTTTTATTATTGGGTAGAAAAAAAAGTTAAAGTATTAATGAAGATTGAACTTTTAAACAGATGCCATATTGAACAGAAAGGCCACTCACTGTGATGTTACGTGTGGGACTGGCACACACGTAGTTCACGTGGGGTCGCGAGCAAGACACTTCCCAGGGTCAAAATATCATTTTGAAATAGGGCGCCAGGTCACGCGTGTTAGTGAGGAGGCATTCGTCCTTCCGGTTCATCTTTGGATTTTTGAAATTTAGGTATAATATACTTGATCTCATGTAACGCATACGGCGAGGAATATATTGGGGAAACGGCTAGACCACTTTGTGTCCGCATAAAAGAACATCTAGATGGGAAAGTTAAAGTCCGTCTAAACACTCCTCTAGGTACGCATAGGGCGCAAAAGCACAACGACGATGATTTTAAAGTGACTGTGCGGATCCTACCGCAGGAATCAAAAACATCAACGCGCAAAACTCTTGAGGCGTTTTGGAAAAATTTCCAAAATCCAATGATGAACCGGAAAGACGAATGCCTCACTACCACGCGTGACCTGGCGCCCTATTTCAAAATGATATTTTGACCCTGGGATGCATCTTGCTCGCGACCCCACGTGAACTACGTGTGGGCCAGTCCAACACGTAACATTGCGGTGAGTGATCTTTCTGTTCAATATGGCGTTTATTTGATAATTTGATCTTCATTAATACTTTAACCTTTTTTCCACCGAATAATGAAAATATTCTAATATAAAATACGTCCAGGCTCTGAGGAAGACGAAGTCGCCGAGACGTCGGCCATCGGCCAACAACATCAAAAACAACGACAACGACATAGAAGAAATGTACCAACCTTGCGTCAGCTTAAGAAGATCAGTTTATAAGATCATATAAATAAATACATCAACTATGTATGCCGAGGTTTATAGAAAGTCGGTCTTTAGAGCTGTTTGGTGTCAGTTTCGTAACCCCGAAAGGATGGGAGAATTAACTGGCTTGGAGCTGGGTCGACCTAGTGGGTATGGTTGTAAGTTGCAAGTGAAGTCACTGACGATAAAACCACAAAAGATTGTCGCCCTGTGCACTAAAGGAATTATACTTTTTTTTCATTCTCAATCGATAACTGTTTTCTTTCAAATAAATTGTAAATTGTTGTGAAACCCTTAGATCAGAGTTTTCCAGGATGTCGTTGTCAAAAAAGAAAGAGGATGAAAAGGAGAAAAAGTTTCTTGGACGGCTCTCCTATAAATTAGACTATGATTTCGACAAAAACGCCGTAAGTTAAATTCAACTATTTTTTCTTAGGTCCTCATTTGAATTTTTTTAAAAGAAGCTCCTAAGAAATTCTTGAAAAACTCATTGTTGTTCACAGTAACAAACCTGTCTAACATGAATCAACTTGATCAACATAGAGAAGGCAGACAGGGAATGAAAAAATTAATGATCCCTATCACAGAGAATGTAGTGAAGAGAACAAAGAACACCCTACTCCGTGCCCACCTTTTCAACTCAACGGTACTACCTGCCCTAACATATGCGTCAGAAACCTGGTCGCTGCGTAAGCAGGATGAAAGATCACTCAGCGTTATCGAACGTGCAGTCGAAAGGGCGATGCTAGGAGTATCCCCTTTCGCTAAAGTAAAGGATAGGATCCGAAGCTCCGACCTGCGCCAACGATCAAACATCAAAGATGCCGTTCTGTACGCCAAGCAGTCGAAGATAAAGTGAGCCGGACACGTAATGCATTTGAATGACAACCGATGGACATGAACCCTTAGTGACTGGATTCCTCGGGATGTCAAACGTACTGCAGGAAGACCACCGATCCGATGGTCAGAGTTCTTCACAAAGAGCCTTGAAGAAAGATATGATGCTCGACGAGTCCCTAGAGCGAGCAGAACCCACTGGGCCACTCTTGTACGCGACAGGGAAAAATGGAACATTTACTGGCGCCCGCTCGAGTCACTCGACTATCAATGGGACTACAGGTGACACAGGTGTTATCACAGAGAAGGACGAGCAACCTTTAATACACTTGTGATGTGCACATTGGTGGAAAAATGCTACAAGATTTCAGTGAGAGTCGTATATTTGCCAATTGTTAAACTATGTTTAACTAATATTTCAAGACTGAAAAGGAAACAAAAAAAGTTAAGAGTGGAGCTTCCCAAATGTTGGTATGTAGTAAAGGTAATTGCACGCTCCTAGGTGGCCGATAGGCTTTTAAACACGGCACAACATGGCCATCAATTAGTTTCAAAACGTCGATTAATTAAGAAGATGGACTTACCTTTTTGCTGATCCAAATCACTTTATAATTTTCACTCGCGCGTTACCATGCCTATGTATGGGATGTGCTGGGACGTGGCTTGTAAATGTGAATTCACTCTATCACCTACTAGCCTGCTCCTATTCCTGTGTTTGCTCAATGCGCTTCGTATGTTCAAAACATGGAGTCACTACATTTTTTGCAATAGTTTCTTTATTTTCACTGCTCTTGATAAAAAGGTAGTCAAAAATTGCTTGTACTATGCGGTGACTTGAGAATTAACTTGGTTTCCCGGCTGAATTGTCGGGCTATTCAGCTCGGACCACTATGATGGGAAATGAGCAGCCAACTGCGCGTCGCATCTCGACACCAGAGAAACCCACCAAATACGATGTACGACGCGGTAAGCGAGGAAGTGTTGCTTGAATTATTCAAATGGATTCAGCCGAAGATGGATTGGATGGCTAAGAAATAAAAAAATCGCATAGTTTTTTTTAAACTCCAAGGCGATTGTTTCGCATTTGGATAACATTTACATTCCGTAGAAATTAACTGAAAAATGTACTCTAGTTCCCATGTTTTCTTCCAAATTAGCGATTACCACTAGATGATTTCTCCTTAAGGAACATCTAGCAGGTAATTATTCTTCATCCATATTTCATAAGCGCAATGATTGCTTGGAAGCTCCCAAAAGTAGTTCCCACACCTATACTTGTTCGCTAAGCTTGTGGATTGTGATAAGTGGTAAGCTTTTCATGGACTTTGGAGTAAAAGAGCTTTCGTTGACGGTCTTCGCCTTCATGTTTCCAATTTTTCTTTGAGCTGCAGAAGTTTTACAGGCGTTTTTTTTGCTTTATCAATTCGGTTCATCGTTTTTTTTGTTGTTTGTTTCGATTCCTTGATAGGCACTTGTCACAGAGGAAGTTTCTGCATCGAGTTTGTACCCGCTTCTACACCGCACAGGTTCTCTGCCGTTCCTACCTTCTTTACCCAAACTTAGCTGAGGATTTTTGTGCTTGGTGTGTAAGCAGACGTGTCTCTTTATGCAAGCTGATCTCTCTATGCATTGTTTGATTCGTAGGTGTGTTCGAAAGCAATCGAGGGAATCACTCCAGTTTTGACAAACTATACAATTTTTTTGATTTTTGGAAAAAAGATCGGTGTTTCTCCTGTGATTATTTAATTAAACAGTTTGACATAACTTTTGGTAATAAGGTCATTTGAAGGCTGGGCACAGTAGATGGTATAAGGATAAATCGGTAGGGTTTCTTAACCTTTTTATTAACTGCCTGTTCTTTCTAATGGCAGGGTAAGTTGCGAAATATAACTTTCATAATGCTGAGATATTTGGAAAACTCCGGACCGCAGGTATCTGTGGTGGGGAACGAACGCGCTACTGTCCTTTCCGGGAATAACGCGTTCACCACCACACCATGCGGGTCGTTCGTTTCGCCTTTCTCTCAGCAAGTTCTATCGATCTTTTGCAATCAGCAATCACCCGTCAAAGGAATTGATCTGGGGAGCCCACATCGGCATTGAACCCAGTTAAGCTGAGGTTATAGTTATAATCACAATCATAACCATTTTAACTCTTTTATTTACTGCCTTTTTCCTCTTAATGGCAGGGTATGTTGTGAAATATAACTCGTATGAAGTGCTGAGATATTTGCAAAACTCCGGACCACAGGTGTATGCAGTGGGGAACGAACACGCACTGTTGTCCTTACCGGGGAGCAGCTCCCCGGTAAGGACAACAGTGCGTGTTCGTTCCCCACTGCATACACCTGTGGTCCGGAGTTTTGCAAACATCTCAGTATTATAGCAGTAGGGCTTCGTTTAACAAAGAAGCGTTTATAAATGATGAACAATTATTAATGTTGCTCTATGGGATGTTTTTCAGCTGACAGTGGTCATTATACAAGCCGAAGAGCTACCGGCTATGGATCTAGGTGGGACCTCAGATCCCTACGTCAAGCTATTTCTTCTTCCCGATAAAAAGAAGAAGTTTCAAACGAAAGTCCAACGAAAATCACTGAATCCTGTATTCAACGAGAGCTTTACATTTAAGGTCAGACACGAAGTAATTCATCTATTTGCTGATAACAAAGGTTTTCCGTGAATTTTGCAACAAAGACAGAGCTGTGAAGTGGCTCAGCTTATAACTGGGATCATGCAAGGATTAGATTAGCAATTAGATTTAGATTGTGGTGTGGTCCCTATGAAGCCTTGAGATTCTTCAATGAGAGAGTTCTTATGAACAAATAACTTCCATGTGAAAGGAAATCTACAGAGGCTGTTGTTGACTAGAAGGGAAGAATGTTAAACGAAGCCAATTGAATGTAACTTTTATATTTAGTACTTTCATACCTCTGTCTGAGTAAATATACTCGATTATCGGCAAACTCCATTCTCTTAAGCATTCAGGAAAATAAGTGAATTCCACGGAAACTACTGTTTCTAATGAACGTTAAGCTGTGAGGCCTTTGCCCTTCTACATCCTACTTTTAAAGAAGAAAATTTAATCCAGTGTTGAGTATGTGCTCAAGCAAAAGACATTGCTCGATTTTGGTGAAGAAGTCGGATAAGGGACGAATTTTACTTTCAGATTTCCTCAATTGTTCGATTTTCCACTTCTTAAATAATAAAAATGGAAATAATAATAAGAACAGAGAGCTGGTAATTAAGAAAGCTGATTATAACGCAACTTCAAATGATGAAGTTGTAAAGACAACAAGGCTTGCCCAAGTCGATTTTCGGTGTGTGAGGAGTTGTAGGAATAACGTTTTAACGTCGACACGTTCTTAACATAGAATTCACGGATTGTATTGGGGACAATGCATTCGATACTACAGTAGTGATGGCTTTCATCTTTAAAGCGCTATATATGGGATCAGCTTCTGTGTAAGGCTAGAGAAAGGTGAATAACTGAACTCTTTTCCAAAATATTGCTTACAAATGAAAAAAAGAAGAAAGTCATCGTGATTGTTAGGCAATCGGCAGAAAATATCATGCAGCACAACATTTTGAATGACGACGAAACGATTAGAGAAGAAGTACTCCCGGGAACTCGAGAAATTTCACTCATGATTAATAATCTCCGTTTTGTATTGATCAAGTGAAAAAGACGAATTCTACTGCACGACAGCACTAAGCCACACCTGGTCTAACGAACAAATTGGAAGTGCTGCACTAGGATACAGCACCCTGTCTCTTCTAGTAAATTTACTGGGTTTCTAACCAACTTACCACCACGTTCGGTAATAGTGATGACTTGTTTGAAGTCGAAGTTTAAAAGTCAGCAGCGTTACAGCCTAAAATAGAAGGACCAACAAGGTTTATTGAGAAACTATGACTAACGAGTGCATAACCTTCGTATGCCATCACAGAAAACAACGCGCTTGTTGTAACCAGTGAATGAGCCTAAATGCGGGTTGCATGAAGTGTAGGCGAAGAAATCACTTGCTGCTTATTTTCTTTTTCCCACTTTCCACTTGTCTTTGTCCTTCAGGCCTGTCGAATTTCAGATCCCATACAACGAAATTGGCGGGCAAACATTAGTGTTGAATGTTTTCGACTTCGACCGATTCGGAAAACACGATCAGGTGGGATAATTACCAATGTTTTCCGTTGCCATTAGACGGAACGAAACGGGTAAAATAAGTTTAGATCGGTCAAGTTTCCGTTCCTCTCGGCAAAATCGACCTCGCGGCCACGATCGAGAAAACCGACCTCATCGAGAGCCCGCCGGTTGGTGATTTTCGAGTTAATTTGTTAGTTGTCCCGTTCTGAGCCACTGAAGGACTAAGCCGCCTGTACAGCTACTTTCTCGGCTTTCTTCTATAAGCGGCCTACTGTCTAATGGATTAATTACTATAGCATCTAGGGTTTAATTCTAGTTGTTCGAATTTTTTGCAAGGACACGAGTGTTATGGTCACTTGTGTGTAGATCACGGCAAAATTTATGCAGACAAAGTTATATTTTGATAGCTTTCACGTCGTTTTTTAAAATATATTTGTAGTTCTTTCTATATGAAACGGTATTTTGTAGGAGAATCGCCTTGGAGAAGTCTGTGTAGCTTTGCGTTATGTTCCCGGCAAGAACAAGCTTTCCGTTGTCGTCATGGAATGTAAGAACCTCAAAAAAATGGACGTCTTAGGATTGTCAGGTAGTGTTGTCGTGTACTAGGATAATATTCTGGATAAGCGTCGAAATGCTTAGAATATTGTCGGTCATCACAGTGCCAGTGTCATGGTGTTTACGATATTTGAGAAGGTATTCTCAATTAGGAGATAAAATAGGCTAGTGTTAGCTTTTAAATCTTCGTTGAAAGATCCGATTGATGAATGAATCTTCCAGTTTAGGTGAAGGCTGAAGTGAAGGATCTATAAGTGTCTCAAATCGGAGGTTAATAAACGTAGTCACAAAAATAACCCGTATTATTTAAATTTCCTTTGTTTTCTTTTGCATTGATTTCACTATATTTACCTGAATAAGAGCTAGGTAGCTCGTCATCCGAGGTGTCGGCTTTAGGACATCTTCTGTTTGTCTCATTTCCTCGGTGTCATCTTACACGGATATCCATTTATAATGTCGTTAATATTTATGAGTACAACCATGTGATCTATGAATGGTTTCTATATTGTAATATAGAGTTGACATTGTTCTTTAAATGGTCCGCCTTATATTGTAGATGGCTGTGACCTGGAGTATTTTGTGAGATCCTCTGGTACCCACTTTTTCATTCATCTGTTAGCCAGCGTTTGAAGAAGGTGTTCTTCAGAACATATAAATGATCCGCACATTCCTGGTGTGACCAAGTTGCCAAATCGCTTGTAAAGCGCGTAATATCCCAGTTTAAAAGACAATCCATCATGGTTTTCTCTACATTGTACCAATTGAATGCTTTACCATTCATTAGTAGCCCTAGTTCGCTGTCTCGACATTAGCTCGATGTCGCTCCGAGCCAACCAAACCTCTCATCCTACCAGGATCGGGAATTTTGTACCCGCCTGGTCTTGGACAACCTCACTCCCTGTATTCCAAGCGGGACCGCCATAGCTTTCTTAGGATTCCAGGGAGCATCGATTTGACGATTTGACCAGCACTTGACGACATTCGCCAAAAAGAGGAAAAATTCTCGAGCTGCAGTCGTAGTCGCACATCCACATAGTGTGATATCGTGATATGGGATCATACGTTAACCAAACGATATAAATAAACTAATATAACCGCAATGATGCTGATATTTGCAAAACTCTGGACCGCAGATGTCAGCGGTGGAGATCAAATCCGCTATTAGCCTTTCCGGAGGCTAACGTGTTCACCACCACACCATGTGAGTTTTCCCTTTTGTCTTTCTCTCAGCCATGTTTTAACCTGTAGCTGACCACATTGTGATAAATAAATAATATTGGCTTCCCATTCATTTTGCTCACTATGCTGAGGCTTACGACTATGACCTATTGCTATCGTTCGTTGAAATGGTAGAGATAACCGTTACATCAGCAAAACGAAGGTTTATAAGAATTGTCCACAGTGTGTTTGCCATTTTCTTCCAATCGAGTGATTACATTATGCACTGAATTCTCGCAGTAAACAATCAGTGGGATGATGTTGAGTCGTAGAACTGCTTTGCCTATAGGGCCGATAAGGGATCGATGATAAGCCGTATTTCCGTATGAGACCCAGCTTAGGAAGAGTTTTATTTAGGACGGTTCATCCCTTGGTCAACCACGAGCTTTGATAGATTGTTAATGGACGTGAAATGAATTCCCAGTAAAATATGTGTGAGTAGATGAAAAAATTTCCCTCTCTCCGTCATTCAGGACTTTTTAAAGGAAACTGTTTCTGTTCTTTCTATTTATTAAAAACTTAAATTGTGCATAGAGGCTGTCTGACCATTTCTCCGCTGAAGGTCCGAAGCCTCGTAGAAGCATCTGGTGATTGTATCCGCCGAGAAAAAGTGTGAACTGTGAAGAAAATTGTGAATGCAGCTTTACGTGTAAAGTTATTTGTTGCAGCCGAAGACCAAGTATGTTGGTAAGCTTTCTTAAGCAGTGTTAGCTCTGCAGAAGTCATTTGTGGTGGGACATTGTGGCCGGTGCGATCAACTATAGCTGTTCTTTTCTTTCCAATGCTTTACTTTGTCGCACAGGACTTCCTTCACATTTCTTCTAATCGATGGACAGCCTGTGCAACACAGACGTTGTTGCGTGTGTCGGCCGGGAAAAGCTCTATTCTCCGTAGAAATACACGGAAACCCCTTCTTCTCATGACGCCTTGAACCGGTAATTTGATCAGCACTTGACTATTATTTCGATTCTAGTCGCTCCCGTGAATCATAGTTATTGTACAACGGGCAAAAGACAGAAGTGATTTCACCATAAGCCGCAAAACACTTCCAAATGCTTACAGAAATATGTTTCCATGATGCATCACATTGAAATATAGTAAATAGTGGCGTAAATGGCATTCATACCCATAAGCACTTGTACAGAGTCCCTTCTATAGTTCGGTAATGCTCTCAGCCTCTTAAGCATTCTAGTTATCGAAATATCGTCGTTGAGAAGCCAATTGTTCTATAACAGCTGAACATCAGACGTTGGGCATGTGTTTACAGTCTCATTGTGCTACGCAGGTGATCTGTGTGGCGACCAAGAGTTGACCATTGAATCTAGAAATCGCGAGAGAACGGAATCGGAAATATAGGCGATTGTCCTATGCTGACAAAGAGTGGGCCACTCGGAAAGACTCCTCAACTAGTTATGTGATGTTACTCTCTTCGACCGAGGTGCTAGTTAATTCTGTTCCAAGCCAAGAAAGCCGAAAGATTCTCCTAAAATTGTTGCTTCACTCCATGTACTCAATTTCCTTGAATATTTGCAGTCAAAAGAGGTGGAAGAAAAAATTGTACCAACCCAATTTATCACAAATTTTTGCTTTTGGTGAGATACTGATACGTTTGTTCAGTGCTACTACCTTCATAGACAAATCTGGTAATCATTTGCCAACTCGGCAGGATGGAAGTCTTGGCGTGCTTGGGTCGTGATCGGGCCAGTGAGCGTTTTGCAGAGCACCTCTAGGCAGTGCGCTACCTCCGCTCTATATTGCATAATTAGTGAGAAAAACCAAAATTTTCATGTGTCTGTCTGCTCTGTAAAGGAGAGTTCACCCTTCATCTGGGTGTTGCTGCTAGAACGAAGTGAAGCATTTCCATTCGAAAGAGTAGCGTAGTAAAGTAATGCCGGGGATCGCTACTATCCTGACAGTGATATGGTCATTAACTGGCAATTGATGACGACCTGGAGAAGTCCTAGCAGTGCTTTTCAGGCTACGAGGGAAAAACGATGTTTACCAAAATCTCGAGGGTTAGCTCCGAAAAGTTATCATTGTTATTTCCATAAAATCTTTCTTATATTTTATGCTATTACATCTAATTTTTATTTTCCCATTTCATAGATCCATATGTGAAGATTTACTTGATGTTGCAAAACAAACGTCTAGAGAAGAAAAAAACCACAATCAAAATGAAAACATTGAATCCATATTACAACGAATCGTTCAGTTTCGATGTGACACCAGAGAAAATGCAGGTATGACCAGAACCTTCCTATTCTCCTTGATTCTATTTTGAAATCGTGTCCAATTCTAGAAAATGAGTTATATTAAGTTCATTGCTTTCCTTACAGAGGGTACATCTTCACATCACTGTCTCTGATTACGATCGAGTTGGCTCGAATGAAAGGATTGGACAAGTATGAGTTCACAATTTTGCAATACACTCGTTTGGTTTCCTCCAGATATCCTCGTTCCATTAAGGCCAAGTATTTATGTTACTTTAGAAAGCCTAAAGGTTTTCTTTCTATTGAAGATTGATTTTTCACCATGAGATTTTTCATCCTTCTAAAGAAATAGTGAAAGAAGATGTAACCCTCCTTATTTCTTTGTTTGTATGGCAGATAGCACATTGGTAGCGATACCGATCATCAGATGATCCCAAGCACGACACTAGTTACTCCGCTCCGCGTTCACCAAGCCTCTCATCTCTCCGGGGTAAGGAAATTGGTACCGGATCTCTCTGGAAAGAAATCACTCTTTGAAATCGATTGAGAACGCTCTAGCTCGGCTATCTCAGAACTCTAGGGTAAATCGACTCGTCCAGCATTCTACGACATTCAAGATGAAGTGAAAATCCTCAAGCAGCAGCCGAAGCCACATGTAAAAGGTGGAAATCTTCGTGAGTAATGAATGCGAGGAAACGAATCGAATGTGAGAAGTGCGCGGATCCGCATAGAAGACGTGAAGACGACTCATGTAAAAGTAACGATAAAATAATCCTTTTTTTTCAAATTTTGCAAGACCCGTCATTATATGTTGTACCGGTGCCAGCGCTTGGATTTAATTCGTTTCCTCACATCTTTCTTCCATGATGGGTTTCGGATTTGTGTGTGGCTTCGGCTGCTTCTTGAGGTTTTTGAGCTTCATCAAGAATGGCTTTGAATGCCGATCGAATCTTTCATCCATCGAGGCCAGAAAAAGTTTTTCAAAGTTTTGTGGACCCATCTGAGTTTTCCAGACAAACTTGTTGTTGCCATTTTATCGGCTCTGGAGGGTTAGGAGGCTCCTTCGGCCTCGTGTAGGGTCAAATCAGGTCTTCGAGCGTGCTAAAGCGCATGATTACGACTGCATTACTCATGCTCTATCTTTTATATTAAGCCATAAAAAGTTTTCAACACTTTCCACAGTCTCCTTCAATGTTAAGGATGGTTTTTTTCTTTATACTTCATAAGCTATGGCTTGCATTACAAAACTGGTAAATACCGTTACTTATTACCTTGCAATATTCCTAACCTTAAAAAGATTTGCAAAACTTTCTTTGTTTCCGGGTTTGCTTTGGAAAAAAATAAATCCGATGTGACTGTTTTGATAGTACGCTCATTTTTGAGGCAAAAACCTATAAATGGAGTCTTCGAGGGGTTAAAATGGTAGTGGTTCAAATATAACGTCATTCCCAACCTTATTACACTTTGCTTGTAAAGTTTCGGCCATTGATAAGTAAAGGATAAAGCTCTTGACGTTGATCAATCCCTGCGGGATGCACCATGCACTCGACTTCAATAACAATCGTTAGAGTTGATTGAATGCATATCAAGCCTATACAATGACTCGCATGGATACCGATGTATCGAGTCAGTGCCGGTGTCGTCTCAGGAAAGTCGTACCAATTTGCCGATCCCGGAGCGATGGATGGCTTTGTGAACTTGGAGTGCGGGAATCGATCCCTTGTGCATTGCAGGACGCCTCTGGATACTGCGCTATATGCGCGCCTACACGGGCATTGACAGGATACTTATGCTGCATGAACTTTGTTAAAAGACCCCTACCAAAATAATTAATTTCGGCTGGGTGTCAACGAACTGTGGGAATAACTCTCGCTGTTCGGTCAACTAATTTTTTTGCATGATGCGCGAAAATTAACATGGCTGATTGTGAGGCTAAGTCGTCAAACATTTCTGGTAATGAGAGGAGCTGTAAGTCTGTGAAGTAGAAATGGGAAGTTATGGCAAACCTATTGAAAAGCGATGATATTCTGGGTTTTTTGCTGTATAAGACAATTCATAGTGAAGGGTTTCAGGTAATAATCGGTCCGAACGCGACAGGGGCAGCACTGAAGCAGTGGACAGATATGTTGGCCACACCAAGGAGGTCAGTGGCACAATGGCACACCTTGATGCCGTTCAACGACGACTGACAGAGCTCTCGAGCTTTTAGTCCAGCAGTTATGGTATGAACGAGGACTTCTCTGCAACGTCCTCTGCACCAACCGTGCTTTTTCTCCTCAATTTACATTCAAAACACTGTCATTCCTCATTTCAGAAGCCCTTTCAGCAATGATTTTATTTACTGTTTATCGTAGAGGAAGCTTTCCCAATATGCCACATTCCTTCTCTGGGTTGTCGGTCTCTGTGAGATGGCTATCATGGTCATGGAGAATTATAATAATGTGATCCAATGTGATCACCTTATTTATGCATTTATAATATTTAAATTTTTATATTACTGCAGGATGTTTCTATATTTCAATCATGACAGTTCCTGCATATACTACATGTTTGTGACCCAATTGTTCCATGATCGTGAGGGGAGGATCAACTCTCTGAGTTATCATATCATCGCTTTCAATGTTCATAAACACGAAGTGAAGAGATTTTATGTGCGAAATAAATTGAAATATTGAGTTCTGATCTCTTCGTGTGAAAAAGTAGTGCACAGAAAGACTGGAGAAAATGTATTTCAGGTAGGAGCGTAGTACATGGAACCTTCATAGCTTTCGTGAGGGGACCTGACGTGCAGGCAGAGTGGACAGATAGCTAAGTTATAAGTTGTTTCGAAGATGATACGAGTGTGGACACACGGTTAGATGACTACGCAGATTTGTAGCCTTTCCATGGTTTCTAGGCATGAGGAATGCTTCAAGTGGCGCACCATGCATAAATATTGAACCTAGAATCTATGCGCCGTCTGAATAAGGATCTTGGTCGAGTTTCATTAAACTTTCGTTAATTGAACTGACAAAGCGCCAAAAATGACTATTTTCTATAAACTTGTCTAGCGCCACTATCTTCGAATGTTCCTGGGTATGGACGTGCAAGGGACACTGTTTTCGCTCGTCTAAGCTGAAACCAAGTTCGACGTTTCTTTCTTGGAGCGCAATTGTGCTACTTGATAGTTTGCGGAATTGCAGATGACCTAACTTAAACACGCCATCCCACTGCAGTAAACAATCACTGTTTGATTTATTTGCTTCTTAAAATGTATGAATTACAGTGCAATTCTGCACTTGCTTAACATTTCATCCTAAATAATTTTTCTCCATACAGAATATTTAAAAGAAATTTAACCATTTTTTTGCCCGACTCTTTAGAACTTGGCGCTTATTACAGTCTCTTCTGATGCATGCGAACTTTACTCATTTAACAACTAGCTCTTTTCATGCTGTGGAAATTCACCAAGCGCTTAGCTTTACGGTTGCTTAAACGAAAGATTAAGTAATAAAAAACTGTCTTTAACGTTGTGGAAAACCTTTGTCCTTTCACTAATATGCTAATACGAGGCTTGCAAAAAATCTTGTTAGGCTAAAATTTCAGCGCCTACGCTTTCATCAGATCCCGGATTGATCCAGGTTGGTCGTCCACAGTTCTACCTTCTTGCAAAAGTGGTCTTCGTGATCTCATCTGGTCCAATCCAGTGGAACAGCACTCGAATAAAGAACCTCACGCGCCAGTGCTCTTTTATACAGGGACAGTTGTTGTTGATAGTAATTGCCTGCTAATAATAGCTCGTTTTTCTCCGAATAATCCATGGTGCAGCAGTCGGCATCATTACTAACCATTACCAACATTGCTAGCACAGAGCAATACCATTCGGAAGAAGAAAAAACTGCGGACAGTCGACTCGGACCAATCCGGCTTTGAGGAAAGCAAAGGCGCCAAAATATTAGCCGAATAATTTTTTTTATCAACCTTATCAACCTCGTGCTAGCTTACCAACAAAGGAATATGTGTTGACTTGTAACACCGAGGTTAAACGGCCGTCAATTTTTGAGATATTGCTACGCCCTGTGCTCTGGAAAACCATTGATCTCAGGTATGACACTTTTACCAAATACTACCAAGATTAGAATAAAAGCTCGTTTTTGCCCTTCTGTTAAAGTTGGCTAAGAAAAGGTAAGCATTCAGCATTGATTAATCTACAGAGATAGGCCATACATTCGACATCAGCAGATATCGTTAGACGTGGTCGAATGCATATGTGACCTGAACAAAGAATTGCTATAGCCTGTCGATGTATCAAATCAGTGTTGCTATTTTCCCAGACTTTTCTCTAGTAGCATTTCAGTGAATTGGAAGGATAAAAGACTTGGGGAGTCCGGGGTGAGGCATCGGAGCAACGACCAGGTGCGCGCTGCAGAGCACCTCTGCTGCGCTACATGCTCCCGCTAAAATTAAATTTATCCCAAAATTTCCTATATTTCTGCTCCACTGTAATCGATACTAATTTGAGCACATTGTTGTAGCACACCGTTATTCAATCAGCACTCAAACAGAGACCTAATTCGGCGCAGTTGAAATTGTCGTCGGCGTGTTCCAACATAGTAACTGACGACCTGAATGCATATCCTCCTCATCCTTGCAGGTGCTAGGGTAACTGCGTCTCCACGTAGCCACTACTCTACGCTGGCACTCTTAATTCCCTTCTCCAAACGTTAGTAGCAATGAAGCTCGTTCTTGCATAGTGGTCAAGCATCTTGCACCGTCTCAGAAGTGAAAAATGCTTTCCATCGAAACGATGGATGCGAAGTCGACCGTTCTTCGTTATGCTCTAGTCCGTGTTATGCTGCATACACTAATATAAATGTCTTCCTTGCGTGGAGCACTAATAGTTCAGGTGGATTGCAGAAGAGCTTTTCTAATATGCTGTGCCTGAAGGAAAATCTAACAGCAAGATAAGTCGCATCCTTAGGTGAATAAACATGTTACTTGCATTGAAGTTCAGTGGTCAACAAGTGGAAGACTAAACGGTTTATAGCTACCTGCATGATGTTTATCAGACAGCGGCGGGCACTCAAATTACATTGCAGTTAGTGGGACAGTAGGCCACCTCTTAATCACGTTCCTGTACTTCGCATTGTTTTCCAACGTTATTTTTTCCTATTTCCTCCGGACTCTTCAGAGTACTGAAGTTTTTTTTGCATAGGATTTTGGAAGCCGTTTAGAGCTAATAAATTTCATAAAATATTTTGTATGCTCTCGCTGTTTGTTCATGAACCAATTGATAGAAGTGAAATGTGTGATCCCAGGTTTTCATTCTTTGTTCACGTGTTATTCAAACCGGCTCTAGCGACAAACATTCACTAACGAGCTGTGGAAAAAATGAAGTGAGTTAAGGAAAGGTCGTATGTAAAAGATTTCCTTCAACAACTACGTCTCATTATTGTCCTATCAGAGCAGTGGTTTTTGATTCTATTATATTCTATTTACTATCGATGGGAATCAGATCTGAGGTCGGCCCGTTCGGTCGAAGACTCTCTAGTGCACGTGAAGATGAGCATCGATTCAGCAAGTGTTCATTAGTAACGCTGCTGGCACGCAGTACAACAAAAGGGTGCACGCAACTCTGACAGTACGTTCTGGCGACTGCTTTGGACGGCAGTGGAATCCCCGATGTTCTTTCTTTCTCAGGCTGCTATAATATTGCAAGACTTCTCCGCTCATTATCCAATTACAAATTGAGCTTATGAAAACATTGAAATCACGTGCATGAGGTGTAGAATTGATGTCGACTCGAAAACCTCAGCACTAATTAGTAATTTGTCATCACGAGCCTGGTGCTAGCTGGATTCCTCTCCGGGCCAACCGGGCCTTTCATCACTCTTGATTTAGGAAATTGGTACCGGACTTCTCTGGGAAAAAATCTCTCTGCAGTCCAATTAGGAATGCTCCAGCCGCCTATCTTAGGACTCCAAGGAGAAATGCTCGAGCAGCATTCTACGACATTCAAGATGAAATGGAAATCCTCAAGCAGCAAGCGAAGCCACACGTAAAAGTTGGAAGATCTTCGTGGATGATGGATGCGAAGAAATGAGTGGTATATGAGAAGTGCTGGAATCCGCACAGTAGACGTGAAGACAGCTCAAATAAAATAAAAATAAAAGGGATTAGTAAGTTATGCATCTTAAAGTAAAAAACTGGTTAAACTAAGCCGTGAAAATTCTTCAGAGAACGAAAGCTAACCAAAACTCAAATTGTGACTTCATCTGGGACATTTTCCTTGAAAGTTGATGACTAGGTATGCTTCCATTATTCCAAATCAGCAAATATTATGTCTGTTTGTGAGAAGTTCTTATTGACTGGGAATATCAATGTTTTACCAGAAAATAATGCAGTTTCTCATTGAATTTGCTACTTTGGTAACCAAACAAAGCTCTTCTAAGTAAGGAAAGGGTGGTTTCATTATACGTTGAAGTAGGTTAATCTTTAAACATGAAACGATTTTCATCATTCTTATTTCTTAGCATGCGATTTTCCAAAGGCCGAGATAAATAGTCCTTTTGTCCTTTCACATAGTTTTGTGCAGTGGTTTATCATGGATAGCTAAGCTACATGGAACTCATGCGTGCGAAAACGAAGTAAAAATGGTCTCTGCCATTGCAACTTAAACCTGGCAGTGACAAAGCTTCACAACCTAGAAAGAGTTGCTTATTTTTCAACGAGACATTTGATCCCTCAAAGAAATCAGATTGGTCGTCAGTATTGGCTATTTTGTTGACAAGCAAGCCATCGACACAACGCTATGCAAATGATTACTTCTCCGCTGCTTCACTCCTTTAGGAGAAAACAAAAAATGATTCCGCTCAGGTGCTTGTTTTTTTGCAAGGTGTTGGTGAGCACCATAAGCCAAAGACAATCTGAGACGTCGACGAACATGCTCTCTTTTGTTTTCTTATCAAAACGTCTTTTTCGTTTTACGCATTCCGAAATGTGTTGCAACCAAAACACATCATACTCAGCACTTTTAGGTCTGGATGGCATTCCTTTCCCTATTCCTTTGCCTAATTTCGTTCGAAGACGCTACTGCCAGACTATTCGTATTTGGCGGTAGCACGAGGATTAGTCAACTGAGTAATTGGCTGAACGCCGACTATCCGTGTCAAGGTGAGTGATCCGGATTGCGGATCACGTCGTTTGCATCGACGCGCGTAAAGTGATTGCAAGTCAGGGATTAATCTCACCTAGGAACTGCTTTAACTCAGGACCTAGTTTGCCAACTCGTTGTTGATTACTTCGAAAAAATTCTTCGAGACTGCTTATGCATATTATTGTGAAAATTCTTGTGTTAGCTACTTCAACAGGATCTAGTTCATTGAACTAACTGCTGGAGCTGATTTACAGTTAGTTCAATGTATAATACTGGATTCCTCATGATTTATCCCACGCAGGACTTTTCGCGATGACCACATAGTGAGCCTCAAAATTAGGCAGTTAAGTCTTCAGACAAACAAAGAATTTAATGCAACAATATCGGCACGGTGAAATTAATACTATAGATGTTGTATGAAGGAGTAAGAATAAGCTTAATGCTTCAATTGGTAGAGAACACTGTGCGTTAAATGCGACAGTGGTTAACATTATATCCTTCTTTGATAAGCCTACGCGAGGCTGATATACTATCTTTACTACTAAGTGAGATGAAGACTTAGTAAACTAGCACTAATTAAGAATATAGTAAGACTAATAAAGATAGTATATTGAGCTCGCGTAAGCTAATCGAAGAAAAAATACGTACTGATTAGTCATACCGAGGTTAAAAAAAGTCGGTTTTGAAACCTGGTTAACATTATTTATGTGAGTAGAGCTCAATAACTAAATTCTAATGCAAAAACTAAAGCAGCAACAATGAAATGAGGACTGCAAGACAAATCTATGGTGGAGTACGCGGACTTTAGGCGATGCTTCAGTGTTTCCACCCAGTTCTGCTCGGCAAAGCTTATTTGTCGTGCATGTACTGTTCTCCACTAGGTATAAACAGTTTTTTTTGGATCTATATTTCTTCCTTTTCATTTGAGCACAACTTATAGAAGCCAAACATGCGCTTTCTAACTTCATTTTCACGTCACGTGCAGCGGACATTTACTCTGCCAAATTAAAAAAGGCTGGTTCGATAACTTAGGAACAATCAGTGATCAAGGCCGGCAATGCCTGAAACAGCAACAAGCGGAGTAGTCCTTTAACTGTTTCGCTTTTATGGACCAGGCTAACTGCACATTAAAGCTACACATAATTTTGATAAAATTTAAAAAATTGTTTCAATAAAATTAAAAAATCATCTCTAAATCTCTACAATCCATTAAAAATCGTTTCGAATCGGGCTGTATGCTCTGGAATCTCGGAAAAGCAATGATTCAGGTGACACCATAATCTTCGAAGAGAACAAGACTGTCACATTTCTCGACGAAAGTATACAGGTAGGAAGATTTTTCCTTAATAATTTCGAAGTTATGAACACTTCGTCGGTTGAAAAGTTGAAAATTTGCTTCCCTTTCAGCTTCCGAAATGTGCTCACTTAGAAGATTAAACTTAATTGACTGCAGACACGCTTACAAGTGATAACGAAGTGCTTTTTTGCCTTCTCATATTGCGGAAGGTATTTTAGTATGTCCTTGCTTAAAGAGTGGCCTGTAAATGTTGGGTGGTTTTTCCTTGTGAATTTTATCGTGAACCCGTTAACGGAAGAGACCTCGTTTTCCCTGTAGCACGAAAAGTAGTGGAAAACTATAATTAACTAATCTAAGTCTCATTTGAAAACTCAGAGAGGTGTGGGGAATGTATAGTGGTGGTGATGCCAATCATCAGAAGCGCGGTGCTGCTTCGATCCAGCGCTGTACTCACCAAGCCAGTCATCTCTCCGAGGTCGGGAAATTGGTACCGGACTTGTCCAGGAAAACATCACTCTCTGAAATCCAATTGGGAACGCGTCAGCCTGATCATCTGCTATCCCAGGACTCCAAGGAGAAGCGACTCGACAAGCATTCTACTACATTAAGGATGAAATGAAAATCCTCAAGCAAGCCAAACTTAAAACGTTGGAAGAAGAGTTTCGTGGATGACGGGTGCGACCAAACTAGTCGAATGCGAGAAGTGCTGGGCTCCGCACAGTAGATGTGAAGACGTGTCGTATAAGATGAAATTGAAAAAATGTGACTAGAAGGCAAGTTTTATCATGAAGCAGCATGAGTTTTAATCAAGGCCTTTTTTCCTCATTAACAGTGTCACATAGTTGTGAATGTTCTTTTCTGTTGGTGCAACATGGTCAGGTATCTCGGCAGATCAAGTCGAACAATAATTCTTGAATATTTAATAGTTTGACCGAAAACAGGAGATGTTGTATAAGAAAAGCGTTCGAGAAGAGGTAGACATTCCTTGCTATAAAAAAACATTGCTATTTTAGCAAAACTAAGCTAGCGAAAGCAGTGTTCTCACGCTTTTTACTGAAGCCCTCAACTACTGAACAATTTGACTTTACAGGTGACGTCGATCATTCTGCCTCAAGTGGGCAACCTCATCTTCTCGGACGACTCGGTTCTTGGCGAGAAAAGTCGTTGGCAGTGCACTCGACGAAAAAGTCCCGAGAGTTAGTGACGCATATATTTAGCGGTTTTTTACAATTCATTTGGCTTGTAACCTTTTTAACCTTTTTGAAGCAATTTATTGATTGGTGATGTCATTTGTTGGCCTCTCATTCTGTTTACTACTCCTTTCAATCTATCCTTTCGTCCATGACGCTTGTGGAGCCGGCTTCAGTGCTTTAGCATAGAAATGCCATTAAAAATGTAATTTTGCGCGCTTCGCTCAGATTTACCTGGTAATTTTGACCTTGTGTAATCTCAATAAAGTAAACACATGTTGGTCATCCAGTAATATTTCAGAGGTGTTCTTTCAATCCACCTCCGTATTTGCTGCATTCAGGTAGGTTTTGATGCCGAAATATAAAGCTATTACTTTTACTACAAATTATATCACATTACTCATCATGGTCACTTTAAGTGATCCAGCAAGTTGGCTACTCGACGAGCGCCCTCTGTTGCACATGAACCAAGTGCCTGGTGCGAAAGTGAGTTTTACTGGTCGATGTGTTCATTCAATTGTTATAGTTCGATTGCAACTATAGCGTACTGAACATACGGAAAACGACATGGAAGGCTATGAGGCGCACCTCACAGCTGTATTAAAGGAAGTCCTTGGTTTCGACACAAACATTTTCAAATCCTTTTTCTAACAGCAGGCGTTAGTCTTAACCCTTTCATTTACTGCTTTTTTCTTCTTAATGGCAAAGTATGTTGCGAAATATAACTCGTATATAATGCTAAGATATTTGAAAAACTCCGGAGCGCAAGTGTATGCAGTGGGGAACGAACGCGCGCTGTTGTCCATACCGGGGAGCAGCCCACTTCACCACTACACCATCCGGGTCCTTCGTCTTGCCTGTCTCTCAGCTAGTTCTATCGATCTTTTTTGCCATCAGCAATCTACAAAGAGACAGGTAAGACGAAGGACCTGGATGGTGTAGTGGTGAAGTGGGCTGCTCCCCGGTAAGGACAACAGCGCGTGTTCGTTTCCAATTGCATACACCTGCAGTCCGGAGTTTTGCAAATATCTCAGCGTTTCATACGAGCAGGCGTTAGTTTTAAAAACAAGAAATTACTTTATCTTAGAGAAATAACCTTCTGCCAAATAAACACACCACATTCCTCAGTAAAGATAGCAAGGTTTTTCCTAGGAAAGAGCAGTAAGTAGCTTTAAAGCGGGATATCATGCTGGCCGTTGCTCAGCGTTTGTTCAGGAGTTCTATTTTATTAAGCTCATCACTATTTGCAAAAAGATACTTCTTCGAAACATGAAAGTTACGCGTTAAAGTAAAAAGATAAAGCGTTTGGCGTCGTTCCTCACTGATTTCACATATTCCACGTTTTTGAAATTGTCAACCATCGTAGACGTAATTGAATAAACACCTGGTCTGCACAGAGATCAGAGACCTGAGATCACTTATCATTGTATCAGGATGTGTTATCTATCCTCCTAGAAAACTTTGTTTACCAATTTGCAGACCTTGGAGGATTGGAAGATTTAGTGGCCTGGTGTGCGGATAGAATGAACTACCGATCCAGCGTGTCCTGCCGAACGCCTCTAGTAATTGCACTAAACACGTCAAAAATTACAGTTAAAAGGGTAAAATAAAGGATGAAGCTCCCCGCGTTGATCAATCTCTGAGGAATGTTTCATACATTCGACTTCATTAAGCATCGTTTGAAGGTGATTGAATTCGAGCCAGTGCTGCTATCCTCCCAGACAAGACTGTTACCAATTTTCCGACCCCGGAGCGATGGAGAGCTTGGTGGGCAATTGGCGTGGGGATCGATTCCACGTGTGTGTTGCAGGGCGCACTGCACCACACGCACTCAGTTAAAATTACACTTAATTCGCAGTAATTTCCTAATGTTCAGTGCTAATAGCAAATTTTTTGAAAAACTTGTGGTAACCTTAGGTCGGTCACTCCAGGAATAAGACCACATCTCAAATATATGAATAGAAGTTCTCTAACATACTGCTTAGGACGATGTCATGTTCCGCGACATGGGAGCGTTCCAAATTTTCATCGAAGATCAGGTTACGGTAAACACTTTGCGGCTTTCGCGGGATTGGGTGAGTATAGATTTCCTTTCTTATTATGGCGTTACTCGATAACTTGCATGATGAGTAGGAGTTCGTGATTTCTTCGCTTATTCGATTACATTTAATTCTATAAGATTTTTATAACCTACAAGGTGACTCTTTCGAATAAGTAGAAGAGTTCTCAGTAATGAGTAAAACTGCTAAAGCAATAAGTACGACGATGTTTATTCGGACGATTGCCGTTGTCGTTCGAATTCGGTAATCGCCCTTGGAACAGAACGCGACTTTGTATTGTTCAGTAATTTACTTTTCAACGACAGCAGTAATAGTCTCCTAACAAATACGCAAATGAAATAAAAACAGCAAATACATATAAATGGGTTGACAGAGTGTATGAAGGCGCATCAAGTACCCGAATAAAAGAATGGCGAATTAGAGTGACGTTTTCTCTCGAAGCTCTAGTAAAATCCAAGCTGAAGCACTTAAGCACGCTATCGGAAAAGAGGACAACCCGCTTGCTCGTCAACATGGGGCCGTGAGCATCGCATACGCAATACTCACAATGATTGAGGGAAACACCAGCTTAAAATAGATTATTGTTATTTGGACTTATAATCCAGATCTTAACGGTTTGTTAGTATTTACAACGGCAGGCTTAATATTGGACTGGGTGAAAGGATTTAGTTCTTTTAGTTCTTACTTCCTATGTAGTTAAAATAGTGCAATAATAATGTTCAAGGCTGATATAATCAACATATACACAGATGATTACAGCGTAATAATTCACAGTTTTGTACAGAAGCTAGTATCTGATCACTGGCGAATTTGGTAGGCTCAGGTCATGAAACGCTGGCTAGAGTGTCGCCCATAGCCCATGTGCCCATTTTCATTTCACGAATAATGAACGAAGTAAAAACATTCCACGCATCCAAAGCGGCCTCTCGTTCCTGAATGAGACCCAATTAGCAAGGAGAACATCTTCTCCTTCTTCGGATGAATGAGTGACTCCGGTCTTTTGGAAAAACACTCAGTTAATTGCAACTCAACACAATATTCAACACACTTCTACTTAGATTATTTAAATTTGGACTTGAACTTGAACTTGAATTATTTAAATTTACTTCTAAAAAATCTTGTAACACTCTCCAGATAATGGAAATTTCAAAGTTGGGTTGGAAAATTCTGATACGGAAGATAGGAAAAGTAGAGATTAAAGATAGTCCTAGTGTGAATTTCTTCTGATCTCTTAAGAGTTAGTGGGAACATGGCATACTGGCTATAGCTGTTATGGTTGCAAATTTTTCCATTCGTGTCGAAAAGAAGATTTCATTCATTTTCTCCTCCAATGATCGATTTCGTATTGATAGTTCATTAATTTGACAGTGCATCATCGTTTCCACTAGATTTCTAAACGCTTTTCCTGAAGTTTTGTCCCGTTTTCTTCATAACTAACAGAAAAGGACGCCATTAAATGAATCTGTTCACCTATCGAGTACCTTACGGCCAAATAAACGATTAACTATGGGCAAGAATGGTAACGGCGGTTGAAAAGACCTACCCATCAATTGTGCTCTTAAATCTTGTGATATTTTGATTTCAAAAAAATTGGAGTACCTCCTCGGTATCAGCTTATGGCACCACCTATCATATTTAGTGAAAGTGATACTTCCTTTGCTTTCAAGTCAAAAGGATTAATATTAGAAGAATGGTAAAAAAAGTAAATAAGTCTGATTTTGTAAAGTACAGCGTCATTCGAGCGGGAAATTCAGCCTAGCAGAAACTATGCAACGTCGCTTCTCCTAGTGTTCGGCTTGTACTAAGGACTCACATCACTGTTCCTGAATTCACACTCCGAAATGATGCCGATGATGCTGGACTTGAACTCCCTCCACACGATGGATGGAAACTGTAGGCCCTGCTGGAAGTGAACAGCGCCGACCCGTCGTATTCGCATCACGACGTACTGTAATTCTCTAGTAATACTAAAGAGCGGGAAGTACACCATATTTTGTTTGTTTCAAAGTCAATCCTCATTCTTTTCATAGAAATAAGAAAGAAGATGGTTTTTTAATAGTTTTTTATGAGATAATCCCATATTTATTCAATCAAGATTTAACAGCTTCTCATCAATAATAAAGCTTTATCGGTGAGGAACGAAGGAAGAAAGTCGTCGTCAGTTGAAATGTCACAAGATTTGTCTTAGTACGCCACTTATCTTGAATGCATCCATGGTGGTAGGTCAATAGTTCCTCATTATAGGTTCACAGAATCTTAAGTTCATCAGTATAGAAAGATAAGCGCGAAAAATTCATCTACAGCGAACAAAAAGAGAGAGAGAGAGGAAGTGTGTGTGTGTGTGAGAGAGAGAGAGAGAGAGTCGAAAAGGCTAGTAATTAAACCAGATTTCAGTCTTGCTCTTCATTGTCCTATCTTTTACGGTTCTTCTAGGTTAAACACATGTGAATGTAATTTGTGGACTACAAGTCAAGCTCTCCGTTCTTACTTGGATACTTGTACGGCCTATTCTCACTGGTTGTGCGGGCCCCAGCATAGTCTGTACTTTTCGAAATTTTGCTAGTTTATCCATGATCTTTCCCTATAGACCCGAGGTCGGCCTTGCCAAAGTCTGCCTCAGATCGTCACCACGATAGACAGTCGCGGCCCTTGTGGATCAAAGGGTGACTTGCCACCATACGAGTTTGATGCCAGGACGGTGGTGAATTCTGATAATGGTTTACCTTCGACTAGGTTTCACCACACCTCAACTTGGTTGTATATAGCAAAGAGAATCAAATTTGAGACGTTGTTATTTCAATGTCACATCTACATAACGTTTTTTAAGGACTTAAATACGAAGTTGGCCTACAGAAGGTACTTCGGCCGTCAAAGAATAGTATATGAACTAAATAGTTCACTTATAGTCAACAACTTTCTCCCTTATTTTTTCTACTTGCGTTACGAAAGTGCTTAGCCGAGTAAATCGCGTGTCAATTTGTCCTTTGCAGGCTATGAAAAAGACGAAACTGCAAAACGTCAGCAAGTTTTGAATAAATCTCGTCATTAACAGCCTTGTGTGTGCTCAAGAATAAAACACTGACTTATTAAAACTCTTAGAAATTAAGCTTGGTGGAGTCAAACTAAGATTGGACAGATTATAATAGAATGCTTAACTCCATTTTGTTTCATCACCCGACGAATTCTCTACAGGCAACTACTTGGTTAGACGTGTTACGTACTGCTATCTATTATAGAGAGGCTGATCCCGTTATAGCCCATTTTACTGTCGTGAAATGTACTTTTGACATTGTAGAAAACTGCACCTCATCTGGTTTTCCGTCCTTTATTATTTGTAGTAGTTCTCCTATGAATGCCGTGATCCTCTCAGCCACTTCCATAAACCTGCGAATATAAAGTGCACTATAGTAAAAGGTTGAGGGAGGGGGTTAAGTTTTCTTTATAAATTAAAGGACGAATCCTTATAGCTCAGCGAAAATCCCAAGCACGTATAATAAATGCGATTATTACTCTGAATATAACAGTTTATTAACATCTTTCCAATATATATATATATATATATATATATATATATATTGAAGTCTAATTAAGGGCAACTTTTCTCGAATCAGGGATAAAATAAGCCTGCCGTCATTTTGGTGGGCCACATGTCTACTCACTTTGTAAGATTTTTAACAAGTGTATATGTTACGAAAACGAAAAAAGTTAAATTGTCCATCATACTAGAGCACAATACCGACTAACGACATTACTGATTCTTCTCCTTGTTTTTGTTTTTGAGGAGACATCCGTCGAAATGCATTTAACATTGCTTAACCTTGTAGACCCCAAATGAACACACTTCATGTCCAATTTTAAGTATATTTGTTAAAATAGACAACATTCTAACTTTTTTAAATTTCTTCTGTGACGATCACCACATTTTTCATTGTAGTAAAACTGCACTTTAGAGGTAAAGGACTTCATGGCTCTCACAACTTACTTGATATTGGTAATAACGTTAACATTCCATGTGTTGCCATTAGCAAACAAAGCGAACGCTTCTGCTTCTGTCTGTAAAAGAAAACTACTGAACTTCTGCTTCGAGAAAACAAAACTTGAAAAAAGTTAGGGAAAAACGTTGTCTTCAACAGAAGTACAATTGTCGCATGAGACGTCACCTTAAAAGCAGCATATTCGGGATTCCTCTTGCAAGCCAACGATTAACTTAGGACTTAGTCCATCAACGCTTTCATTTCGTACCAACTGCTGCTATTAAGCAATTATTTGTAAAAGACGTGTTGACGGAATGGAATAGAACAGAATAGAATCCCTACGGGATCTTGTACGACTACCCATGTGGTGGTGGAAGCTACTTGAACTGGTTTATCCGGAAAGGATTATGGAATGCGTTTTTAACTCCAGTGAAAGTGCCGAAGGGAAGAGCTTCCGCTCCACATCACATCGCATCCGGTGCAGCCCTGTCTAAGAAAGGGAGAAAGCACATTGGGCGACGTTAAATTGAACGACTGGCTCATTTCTAAAAAACTAAAACGATATGGGCTGGAAAGCCAGTTGGAGCATACTGTGAACTCTTGTGGTAGTAAAGTATCGAAATGAACTATTGATTTTTTCGATCAGCTACTTTAAATTAAGTGAAAATTAGACATCATTCTTTGAATGTTTCTTTAATGGTGCATACTTCAGTGGATACTGAAGGCATTGAACACGAGAATGCAATATTAGAGAATTCGTTGAAGCTTGTGGATAGCTTAGAACAAGCTATGCCGTAGAATACACTGCTTTTGATGGACTTGCCAATTAAGTAAAAAAAAATATACGAGCGACAGCGGTGAAAATAAAAAAGATTTTTCTCAGCTTGCCCCATACTGTCAGAAAAAGTCACCTTCTCATTGGCGTAGAGCACCAGGCTCGACGTTCTGAACACAGCAAACAGAGTCGGTTGGCGACGAAGAATCGAGTACAGTATCCGAACTCCGGGATTGCCGTTGTTCAACGCCACAGCTTGTTGCCACGATGAGGACAGGATGTTCAAACGATCACCCAGAACTTGCCTGAATGACGCTAACATTCTGGGAAAAATGACATAAATCGCGTAGAATCATTTATCCCACGAGCAACCAGACAAATTTTATACCCAGTGAAATTTTTTGAACAATGCATTTTCCCTAATATTGTTTCACTTATCAATTGATATTTTTTCAAAATTAACAAAACAACGAGGTTATTCTTAAAAATGACTGACTAAAATTCATTCCATTGGTTGAGCAACTAGACTACATTTTTCAAAAAAGTGAAATCAGCTCCCCTGAACGAATTTCGAAAACACGAAACAGTATAATTCACCTCTTTCAAATTTTCTGTAGCCGTTTCCTCACGAAATTCTCGCATAAAATGTTCCCATGTAAAATCATCCTTCTCAATCTACTTTTTGCTAATAAACGAATTCCTAGTCACAGTAATAATGACAAAGTATAAAGCGCTCGGCACTGGTCGTCACCTCCCGAGGGATACGTCATGACATCCAACTTCATTAGGCATCTCATAAGTTGCCGAATGCATATTTTGCCTATATACGCACTTGAGAGGCACGTGTAACGCAGAGGACAACGGTGCCTTACAATAAACATGGGTCAGATCAACAAGGCTCACAAATCCCTCCATCCCACCCGGAGTCGGCACATTGGTAGCAGACTTGTTTGGGAGTATAGCAGCACTGGCTCGATACATCGGTTGGCCACCGCGTGTTATAGTATATAGACCAGAAACGCATTCAGTCACAACTAGCGATGCTTAATGAAGTCAAATGCATGGCGCATCCCTTAAGGAATGATCAAAGCGAGAGCTTTTATTTATTCGGAATTACGAGATCATATTAGGTTATTTCAAAATTAATATTGGATTTCTTCGTGTATTTTTAAAGTAGCATATCTCAGCTTAAAATCTGAGCAAACATTAGTTCGACACATTCTTTACAAGAAAAGCAGGTTTTGCAGGTAATTGCATCTAGTGTTTAAAATTTTGGGCGTCTGGAGGCGATGAAGTCGTTGCAAGCGGTTTCGGCTTCGGCTTGATTTTTGTAGCATTTCTCACACACAAACCTCTCAGTATGCATAAGGAAGTGATGGTCAGCAAGCCAGTCTGATGAGTATGATGGATGAGACAATGTTTCGTAGCCCAGCACGCATAGCCATTGTGGTGTCGTTTGTCGGACACGTCGCAGCGTTTTCATAGAGGATCCACTCCTCATCGTACATCACAATATGTTCGGAAAAGACGTCGTTGTGATCGCGCAGAAGCGCCGACTATACCTGAGTGTGGCAATTTTCTTGATTGCCATTCAATTCGAGTCGCACCCATATCTCGACGTTCTTCAACTTTCCAGTAATTTTCGGATGCTCGAAACAGTTGAAAGGATTACATCGAGTTGTTCTGATAGTCCTCCAAGTTTCCGAGCAACTTTTCGTGTGCTAGTTCACAGTGAAGCTTCGATTTCTTCGTCGTCAATAACAGAAGCACGTCCGCAACTTTTTTAAACCACCCTAATATTTGTAACCAGTTCCTCTGTGTACGTTAGGTCTGAGTCTGAAGTTATAGAACTGAACTTGTCGAAGCTGGTCCTTTGACATTTCAGTTACTCAACCGTAAAATTTCTCGAAAATACAGTTTATATTATACTTCAACCATACGGAGCGAAGGTTCCTAGAATGATTTTTGCAGTGACGCATAATAGTACAGAATGCGACAAAAAGAACTTTTGTTTAAACGCATGTAAAAAATGGAATTGTAAATCCGGCGCTTAGTTTTGAACAACCTAATATATAGGTAAGCTATGATAGGAGAACATAACATAGAACTTGTTGAGAAGGTTTAGGTAATCTTCGCTGAAAATCCAAGAGTTCAAAAGGGCGATATCTCTACACTTATACTCAATTATCTATAGTTTCGAAATACTTTCGGCTAAGCCTAAGGAATTCGGTCTGCGATGGAGTGGGGAGAAACAGACGTAGTTGCATTATAAGGCGAAATCTGCGGAACGAGAATTATTACAATTTACGGTAATTTAGTAAAAGGAAACTCAAAAAACTGTTTGAGTTATCAAGTGCACTTATCGTAATCATATGAACCGATCCCCGCGCCCGTGGCTCACCAAGCGTTCCGTCCCTCTGGGGTCAGCAAATTGGTATCGGACTTGCTTGGATAGGACAGCAGCACTGGCTCGATGCATCGGTTGGCCACCACGAGTTATTGTAAAGGCCAAATATGAATTCAAGCACCTCCAACGATGCTTAACGAAGTCGAATGCATGGCGCTTCTCTCAGAGATTGATCACCGCCGACAGCTTTATCCATTTATGCTTTATTAATCATGAAACTAAGATTCAAAAGTACTATTTGAAAAGGGGAACATCAAGATACTGATTTTTATTCTACCTCATTCTGGGAAATCAAAGTGATACGAATTCGGTGATATCGAGAGCAAATTAAATAGAGAAATAAGTAGTCGTTCTGCATAAAAATCCATAATCATCCGTCACATGCTTGAGTAACAGTGCAGTCTTTTTTGGACAATGCAGCGTAAAAAAAGGTAAAACACAAATTCTTCCAGAAATGTACGTATGGGTCTCCATTTGAAGAGATTTAAGCGAATTCTTCTTGAAAACCCACTCACCCTGCATCGCAGACCGTTTTCTTACGCGTCATCGTCTTCTTCTGTAAAAATCGTTTATTCATCCACGAACTCGCTTTCAAAAACACTAGGCTGTTCGTGGCCGAATTCAGAAGGACAAGGAAATTTGATACGTCAACGAGATAGTAGTTGTGGACACCTACAGTGACTTCGACCAGGTCGAGCTGAAACTTGCAGACTTAAAGTGCACTGAAAGGTATTAAATGGAGAAAAAAGCCACTTGAAGTCACATACCACGAAAGTCAGACTTCTAAAACATAGGAACTTCGAGACCAACATGATAGAGATCAGGGTTTGCAGAATTTCCCTTCAAAGGTAAACAATTCTATGAAAGAGTAACAGATAAATAAGGAGGAAGTTCTGATCGAAAAGATGCACAATGATCAGCTTTTTCGCTCACCTCGAAGCGTTTCGATCGAGGAAATTTTCACTCATTTGGAACAGCTTTCTCCTAGTGCGATTCGAACCTCGTAACATAAAGACAGTGAGTAGGGTTAGAACTGAAGTAAGCTGCTGATAGAATGTGATTGTGTGAGAGAAAGGATACCATTTAGCTGGTATGCTCACTCAGAATCCCAAGATTTGGGCCAATCGAGACCACAATCATCCGTGAGATCAAACGGTACAACGCGTATGCGCTCTGCAGTCGCAACGCTGTCGGTCGTACCTTAAGTGAAGGCTTCAGAAACGAGAAGTTAAGCTTTTTTCTCAGTCAATGATATCGATGACGGAATATCATCATGAATCGCCGCGTGAGAACGATTGCGGCGTTTCCATTTGCACATTCACCAACCGATATCGCTATCCGATTCTCTTCTTGTTTGTAGCACAGGTAATTGTAGAGTTCGAAAAATGCTGGAACATTCAGCAATATGGCTCCAATAGAAAGTGCAATAGGCATGCGAAGTAGACGACGATAGGTTGAGCAGTACATGAACGAGACTTGGCGCTCGCTTCTGAACGACCGGACCAGTGCTTTTGACCTGGAATGCATGGGAAGTGACTTTAATATAAAACGTTATGTAAAACAACACACAAAACACACACCAGAAACAAAACAAAATAAACAGTTTTTTCCCTATGTTTTCTCTTCACGTTAAAGATACCAGCCTTCAATCTTAATTCTATTCGTTTGGAAATGTTGATCAAGAAAACCAGTGACGGGCCACAACAGGGTTCTGCCAAGCTTATCGCACGAATTTCATGAGCTTTTTTTTTCCAACGGTCACCTTATTAGCAGCGCTTACAAGCCGAAGTCTCTTTAAAACAACAACCCATTCTGAATGATCATTAAGACTTCCAAAGAGTATTCAGTTCAGTCGGCTGCCAATTAGTGAGTGCTTTGCTGTAAAGTGAGAGACTACTCATCAGCAGTACATGAATATTTAGACTATGTCCTCAACTGTTGAGTTGTTCAGGGCAAATCCGTTCGCGAAGTACTTTCTAATTATTATATAATATTAATCGAATACTTCCACTCAACGGTTTGCCGCCTCAGCGTGGCTGGGAGGTGTTTCTGGGGGTTGGGCTGCGATGTACAGCGGGGGGATTCATCCCGCTGGTAGGATTTTTCAAGTTGAGAAGGAGTCCGGCGTATCCATCAGAAAGCCTAGCTAACGGTAAACTAACACCAGGATCCACCACCTTTCTGGTATCGAAGTCGCATGGTGGCAAACTACTTTGATCCACAAGGATCTGTGATTGCCTGTGGCGGTGAAGACCTTGGGCAAATTTTGGCCACGTTGACTTCGGAACTCCAAGAAACCATGATGGCTTAACCAGCAAATCTCCGTAAAGTGGAGATTGTGCTGGAGCCCACACAACCAGTGTGGACGGGCCGTTCAAGTATCATGTAAGTAAGTAATCAGGTACGTACAGAACGAGAAAAGTTTCGCCAATAACGATTGCTTTCTTCGAATCTACCATTGAAGACAAGTAGATAATCCTGGACAGTGTCCCTTTTTTAAGCTCTCATCTATTCATACACCTTATATATTTTATGGAAATAATCAAATTCATGGTGCTTTTCTTTCCATCCATACTTTTTGTAATCAAGAACGGTTGTGAAGGAAGGAAAAAGCAAACCTTGGGGTTCTAAATGGATCTCTCGTCGCCATAAATCGTTGCCACGTTATTGCAACAACACACCATGTCTAGAAAATTGAAGTACTTTGGTAAAAGCTAAGGAGGCTTGTTAGCTGACTATAAAGCGAGAAGGGGTCATTAAATACGGTGCAGGTTCTTCATGTTCACGATTTCCAAAAAAAGAGCCCCTTCTAAAGAAAGCTGTTCACAATTTCTTGTGTCAACTAGTTTATTTTTTCTAATCTTGTATCCACAGTATCACATCCTTTTGAATTGCTCAAAGTTTACATCGACCAGCCCGTGGTGACAACTAGTGTGTAAGTTGCACCTTTGAACTAATGAGTGATACGATATGACGAGAGTTTACAACTACAGAAAAATACAGAGCAATCGGCCGGTGTCGAATGACTAACCGCGGCTGTGTTTGCAATTTGCGAGAATGGATGGAACCACGGCATTAGGATGTTCAGCCAATCGGAATTGATGGCGATCGGAAGTTTCCGGATCGCGTAGTAGAAGAAGGCGCACCACAGAAGGATCGTATCCCAGATGGCTAGCGCGATCAACGACACCGCCAACACCACACCACGCTTCTGAAACTTGTGATGAAGACAGAAGCTGATCATGAAACCGCATGCGAAGCTGCAGAAGGTTCTTTAAAAGAAAAAAATGCGAAGCGACTTCAACAAATTTAGTGCCATTTCTATTGTGTGAAAATAGTTCAATAATTTCTGCTTGTCAGTTCAAGCTTGGTTTGATGGAATAAGTAATATTGCTTCCCAGAGGCTCCATCAATTATGTCAGCGAACCTATTTATTCACAGCTATCAGCTTACTTTGAAAGAGTTCGGCAATTTTTTTCATTGTGTACAGCAATGTGGTCCGCTTCTATGGATAGAAAGGATAAAAGATAAAGCTTTCGGCATTGATCAATCCCTGAGGGATGCGCCATGCATTCGACTTCATTAAGTATCGTTGGAGGTGATTGAATGCATATCTGGCCTTTACAATAACTCGCAGTGACCTACCCATGTATCGAACCAGTGCTGTTATCCTCCTAGGTGAGTTTGGTACCAATTTACCGACCCCGGAGAGATGGTAGGCTTGGTGAGCCATGGGTGCGGGAATCGATTTCCAGTGTGTTCGCGGTGGCGCCTCCAACCACTGCGCCAAACGCGCCTTTTCTATGGATAAAAGTAGTAAATTCTCATACAAACATAACACCGTGCAATGCGTTATTTGGAACCACACCTCCTTCTTTAATCATGTTATTTCTCTGAGATGACGCTTGAGGAAGCTGGTGAAGATGTTCCACTTTTAAATTCCTGAGCTTTAACAATTTGATGGGCTTTCTAAATAATGAGAATCTGAGAATGAATTTTGATTATATGGATTGTGTCGTTTTCTTGTTCAGCAGTCGCGAGGTTTTTAAACAGCATACATTTACTTCCATAGAGAAACACAATACAATACAACGCTAGCTGACGTTTCGGCAGTATCGCCTTCTTCAGAGCCAACTATTCTCTTCTAAAGAAGGCGATGCTGCCGAAACGTCAGCTAGCGTTGTATTGTATTGTGTTTCTCTATGGAAGTAAATGTATGCTGTTTAAAAACCTCGCGATTGCTGAACAAGTAAACGACACATTTATATTCCAATGCCGAGGTTAATAGAAAGTCGATCCTAGGAACTATATGGATTGTATCCCAGAAAGCGCTGAGCGTTGATCAATCTCTAAAGGATGTACCACAGATTCGATATTACCAAATATCGTTGAATTTTAACTTATTATTTGCTGCCTACTTTTGTAAATGGCAGGGTATGTTGCGAAATATAACTTCACTGATGCTGAGATATTTGCAAAACTCCGGACCGCGAGTGTCTGCGGTAGGGAGCGAGCGCACTATTGCCTTTTCCGGAAGCTAACGCGTTCACCACCACACCATGCAGGTTCTTCATTTCTCCTGTCTCTCAGCTAGTTCTATCGATCTTTTTGCAATCAGCAATCACCCGTCAACGGAATTGATCTGAGGAGTCCAAATCGGCAATGAACCCAGTCAAGCTGAGGCTGTAGTTATAATCACAATTTTAACTTATTATTTACTGCCTACTCTTTTAAATGACAGGATATGTTGCTCATGGTGTGGTGGTGAACTCACTAGCCCCCGGAAAACATATTAGCGCGTTCGTTTCCATTGCTGACCCTTGCAATCCGGAGTTTTGCAAATATCTCAGCATCATTGAAGTTATATATCGTAGAATTAATTGAACACCTATTTGGCCTTCATAGTGGTTTGCATGCCCATACGGATCGATTTGTCTAGCCAGCGTTTTACCCACTTAAGCAAGTCTGGCACTAATTTGCCGACCTCAGTGGAGTTGAAAGCTTGATGATAGCGGGGATCGAAATTGAAGCAGCGACCGATTCCATGTATATTGTAATAGATCCCTAGTCACTGCGCTAAATTCGCACGAGTAGCCGACAAAATATTGAAAATCGCCAGAAGAGTTTTTTTTAAGTAATAGTCGAGATCTGCAAGTGGACTCAGGCCCAGAGTTGTCGTTATTACGTCGAAGTGATTTACACCTTTCGTACACGCCTAATTATACACGCGTTTTTCTAACGTGGTTACGTATGGATCGACTGTCCTACTCACGACAATCCTGTCGAAAAGCTCCAAGGAATCGCTGACTAGAAAAGTACGAGTTCCAGGAAGCGAATTTCAGTGCTATTTACAAAAGCCAGAAACGGACGTGTGGTGACTACCTGAGAAGTTCTAGCGCAAATATCTAGGCTTTCCGAAGAAAGTCACTATGGATATTTTATTTAGGTGCCAACTGCATTGTTAATGGATGCAAAATGTGCTCGTCATTCGTGCTTCCATGCTCTTAGATAATGGCAGGAAATATTTTAAATTTGAATTAAAGCTTCATAAAGAGAAGGCGGTGTTTGCATTCAGCACAGAAACGTTGCACTGCGAACGTGTTAAGGAGAAGTAATATTTTGTTTGTAAGGACGTGAGAGACCTCCCATTATTACTGCCATTAGGCAACTCCTCCCATCGACGATTTCTCTTCTTCTCAAAGTGATGAATTGCTTCGGAAGAGATTGGCGTGGACAGGGGTCCAGAGAGCATATCCACTTTCATTTCGAAATTCTATTGCCAATCTATTGCTATCTTGTATTCAATCTCGGTGACCCTGTCTAATCTTGCATTAAAAGTCGTCGACATATGAGTTGGTAATACTGATTTCGCTCCGATGAGAAGGTTAGAGAAGTAGTACGGCTTTACGAGATAATACACCTTGCATATCCGCTCTTCACCTTCTGAGTTTCAAATCCAAAATGGCATCGAATTAAAACATCGGACTAATGAAAACCTACTTTGTAATGTTTTTCTGTAATTTTCTTCTCTTTATGACAAGATATTGCTGAACCGTGGTGCCAGAGAATATTTTTTGACGGGTGGGATAATTTTTCGCGCGTGAATTGTACATGTTTACTGGAAACAAATTAAAGCATTTGAAAAGATGGAAGATTCTTTGTTGCTTAACTATTAGAAAAATATTGCTTAATTTTGCATACCTTATCCAGATTGGTGATTAGGACTCGTCTTACTCCATGAACGTTCCCAATAGTGCCAAGAATTACGAGCGCTGTCGTGAAATAGCCGTTTACCATCGTTGAGAACAACCTAAATTTCTTAGATATGATTAGTTTTACTTCAGAAAATGAACTCCACGTGCATGAGTCCTCATTCTTTCACCGGTTACATTGCATTTGCTAGTTTCCTTTTTATAAGTAAACAGGTTTTCTTGCAGCTGATCCTCTTGGTCAGTTTTTCTCTTCCAGGCAAGACAACTGAATTTCCACTTAAAGAGGGGAAACTCAAATTCCATCACCTCCGCTATGAAATTTAATAAATCCAATCAAAAGTTTCCAAACACCAATCTTTTATAAGAAGCACTAAAAATTCCAACCGAAGAAAGATCGTGGTGCGATTGAATTTTCGGCAGTTTAGCAGCAAAGAATTCGATTTATATAGGAGACGCATCGTGACGGCAAGACGAGTTGGCAGCCAGGTGTTTCAAGTGTTGCATGGTACAAAGAGTAACTTGTAAATATGACTTGTGTGTGAGCTCTCATCTTTCTGTGTTTTGAATAGGTTTTTGCATGCTGCCTCCCAACGGTTTACCGCCTCATCGCGGGTGGGAGGTGTTCCTAGATGTCAGAGAGTGATGTACAGCAGGAGATTCACCCCCTGGCAAGGTCTTCCAAGTTGAGAAGGAGTCCAGCGTTTCCATCAAAAAGCCTATCTAAGAGTAAACCAATACCAGGAACCACCACCGCCCTGGTACCAAAGTGGCATGGTGACAAATCTCCCTCTGTTCCACAAGGGCTGCGACTGCCTGTGGTGGTGAAGATCTGAGGTAGACTTTGACCAGGCCTGACCTCGGGATTCCAGGGAACCACAATGGCTTAATCAGCAAATCTCCGAAAAATGGAGATTAAGCTGGAGTCTGCACAACTAGTGAGGACAGGCCGTTCAAGTATCAAGTAAGTAAGTTTTGCATGCTGACTTATGCAGACTATGTTGTGCTAGTTAACTGTGTGCAGCAAATGTGAGACGCTAGTAAAGAGAAAGTTTCATGATAACTTAGACAATGTTAATTTTTTATTTACTGCCTATTATAACTTTTTACGGAAGGATATAACGTTGACACAACTACAATGATTCTGAGATATTTGCAAAATTCTGGATCACAGGTTTCTACGGTAGGGAGCGAACGCACCATTACCCTTTCCTGGGGTTAACGCGTCCACCACCACACCATGCAGGTCCTTCGTTTCGCTTGTCTTCTTAGACAGTTCGAATTTACTACTAATCAAAAGTAGAAGCCAGAATCTTTTAAAATTCGAACGTCGCAGATTCTTCAGAGACATTTCGTTTTAATAAAAATGAGGTAAGAATAAGATAATAGCTTGTTCTTTAATAAAGTTGCGCTCAAACGTGCTGTGCGATCGCACACATATGGAATAAACATTTAGTTCCACGTTAACAATAATCCGCTTAATTCAACTTCTTGAACGTTCCCTACAATGAAAGTATAGTAAAATACTTCAAGCAACAAAATATGAGGAGAGACTGTATAGGGACTAAAAGCGACTACATTCATAAGCTGCACATCAAAGCCCAGGCATGCCAATCCGTTATTTATCGCCATGTGCCACTCAATTTTAACGAAACCTGCAAATTTGATTTGTGATTTATTCCTTCTCCGCAAAGGTTAAACTGTATTAAATTATTGCGTACTGTCCACGTCGTTACCTAGTTACATCCACCACATTTCTAATCATAGCGCTGCAAGCTAGCATTTCGTTAATGAACATGCAGGAGAGCGGAGCTCGCTATTGAAAAAGCAAGGTTTGCAAAATTTCATTGTTTTGACAAAAATTCATTACCTGTAGGGTTCAGCTTCAGGCTGTCGAAAACAGTTTTCGACGGTTTCGTTGAGCTGTATAGGACCCATTTTTTACATAGTCTCACGAATAAGTGACGACCACGAATGTCATGTCACTGTGCCTCAAAGATTTAGATATAACGCAAAGACAGATATAAAGTGGAAGGATCAAGTAGAGCAAAATATCAAAGATGAAGAAATGGACAGACGAAAAATGGTGAAATCACATCGCGACCGACCGTAAAGCTTCAAAGAGGACATATTTATCTGGAGAATCCATCAAGATAGAAATTTTCTTGTCTCTCACAGGCTTTTGATGATGAGACCTCGTTGTATTTCTCTTAAGCATAGGTTCATGGAAGTATTTTGCAAAAACTGACTGCAAGAGGAATCATACAGAAGTTAGTTAAACCCAACAAGACCAACGAACTAGCATTTTTGACTAGTTTCTCCACAAATAGAAGGAAATGTTTTTGGCCGTTCCATTCATTGAGAAGTAAACCGCATTGATAGCAGAAACTTCGAAATACCTAAATTCCAGCTATTTCTTACAATTAGATATAAATGAGCTTTTCCCAATGATTTACTGTATCACCGTTGCCGGGGTTGCTTCTGGGTTTCGAATTGCGATGTACCGCTGTGCTTCATCCTCTATCAACATTTACTGAGCTGGCGAAGGAGGCAGATAGTTGCATTTAGAAGTCCAGGAAAAAGCAAAACTATGGAACAGCAGAGTTCGGTGAGCTACTCATCCCTATCGCCTCCCTAAAAAGAGTGAAAAAAAGACACTTCAACAAGAGTGCGGTGCTCTTCTTATCTCTTAAACGTGGGAAATCCATTGAGCAGCTCCGGTTAGCAACGGCGACAAGTAGTCTATGTCTAGGCGCAAGCCAAAGCACAAAAGTTTAACGGTATTTGTTAGAGTTCTTAGATGAGATGAGCGATGTTGGGTGTAAATTAAGTAGGCGACACTTTAGAAAACCACTTTTCGTTTATCCTTGACTTGTATAATGAGTGTATTTTCTTCTATTCATATGCTAACAACAATTTGTTACAATAATTTACCCAGCTAACATTTGCGTCTCCGCCTTCTTTAGAGCCGCGTCGATCCGAGTGGACTGTCCACAGTCGTTCCTTCTTTCGATGTGGGTCTTTGTAGTCGCATTGAATCGAATCCTCTGAGATGGAACACCGCCCGAATAAAAAAAACTCTACCAAGCGAGAAAATCATTCGAGCGGTGCTCAGCGAGATTCATTCCACTTGATGCGACTGGGAAGCCCACAATAGCGAGGTCGAGCGGCTGTGGACAATGAACTCGGGTCGAAGAAACTGAAGAAAAATAAGAGGCTGAAATGTTGGCTATGTGAGTCTGGGAGGATGGTATCACTGACGTAATACGTCAGTAAGCTAACACAAATCACTGTATAGGCGAGATATGCATTCCACCACCTCTAGAGATGCTTGATGAAGTCGAACGCATGACGCATCCCTCACAGTTTGATCATCCTATCCTCAGCGCATCCCAAAGCTTTGTCCTTTAACCCTAACGAACATAGTCATAGCAGGATTTTCCAGAATTAATCGCATATTGTAACACCACGCCTTCATGAGGACCTCGAAGTACTTTATAAAGAAAGATGATTGAAAATCTAGGCATTCATGAATTTCAAAATACATAGGACTCTAAAACCCTGTGATTTCGGCTAAAAATCAGTGACATCACAGCGAGTTTTATCGCTAGAAAATCAGCACTGTACACAACACTGGTAATTTCTTGAAAGTCGTAGAATAGTATTTCATTTCGATGGGGCTGCCCGCATTGGACTCATTGATGGGATGCATGCGTTTGTCCTTCAGTGAGGAAAACGATCATTCGCAGTTATACTTCGATCCCCCTACTCAATCCTTTTTTTTTCTCTCTAGTTTGCTTAATTGGTCTATCTAATCGCGGTTTCTCTCTGCACTTCTGTTATTCTGAAGCCTGAAGGTTTCCCGATATTAACGTTCTGTCCGAATGCTAAGGAAAGCATAGATGTTTCAAAATTTCAGTGTCACAACATAGCGATGAAATGTGTCAAAAGTGCGCAGTAGTGTCGCATAGCAAGCTTGATTCTTCACTTCTATGAACAATCAATTCGAATGCTGTAAACTGAAGTTCGAGCTTAACACTTACTACAGAATCTCCTTTATCAGAACTGAGGGTGATCCTCTTTGTACATTAAAAAGAAAACTGTGAAAATAAAAAGGACATCGAATGTTTGCCAGCAATATTTCAGGACGCTCTTACTCATTTCTCCTAGCACCCTTGGGGTCTCAGCTCAACTGTAATGATGGGCTTGCACTCCTGCTAGAAACGACAAATTCTAATCCAGCTCTACATTTAGGCTCTGCTTACATCTACATCTTAAGCATTCATTTGTATTCCGGATTTTGTAGAATCCTGGAATAGTCCACTAGTTCTTAGTACTACCGTTGTGAAACTCACTCTCTTCTGTTCTCGGCAACTTGCAAAGACTATTATCTCACCGAAACAGAACTGACTTTATTGTCCCTATCAGTAAAAATCATAGTTCTGTTCGTCTTCGATAAGGCCGTGCAGTACCCAGCGGTTCTACAGCGTCGGTCGAAATTTTGTTGATTGATCTGGTGAAAAAAGAGGAAAGAGAATGAATGCATTGTTTCGATGGGCATGCCTATGGATCGCTGAATGTCCACGAAAGCATCATGTGTTCCTCAGTGATATTATAATGCTGTGCGACTCTTCTCTTCCTCGGTTTTAAGCGTGTATTTAGGGAAAAATATGAGTTATGGCCTCGTTTATAGATTACTTAAAGCTACTAAATTGAAAGTAAACCGCTATTACAACAAAAAGAGATAAGGCAACGTGGAAATTCTTCGGACAACTTTAGCACTTTGGTCATTCATGAGGAGTGGTATGTTAGCCAATCAGTAGACGAAATGATCTCTAAGAGCTAAAGATCTTATGAAATAACTTGCCGGACACTTATAAACGATAATATACTGTCGTTTTCAGTATGTTCTAGAAAATACACTTCATTCTCCCCTAAATGAGACTCGGATTGCTTCACTTAGGAGAATTTTCGGAAATTCCGCCAACCCCTTTGCACCACTTTTTTGGTTCAGAGCCCAATACCTTGTCTTTCCTCTCAACTCGTCTTTGATTAAATGAGGAGAGATTGGCAATAGGAAAATGAAAACATTCAGATAGGAGATGCTCAGACTGGTTAGTAAAGGCATCGTTTGACGACATCATATGCACAGAACATTCACGGAATGTAAAATTGAAGACATGCAATACGAAAACAACAAGAAAACGTTACGAAAGAAGGACTAAAGTTGAAAGTCTCTCCTGCACAAGAATGCTTCATCAAAATGTTCCTCTTTTCCCACCAACTTTCTTCTTCCCATCTTTGAAATCACTCCGATATCCTTCAGTATGAGGTTCTAAACAGTCAAAAAGGAAGAAACTAACAGCATATGACTTCTCATGGTGGACATGTGGAAGTAGAATACCCGATTTTATTTGGGTCACCATGTGATATTGATAAAAGAAGAAGGAGAAGAGGTCCTTTTTCGTAAATATAATCGTTGGCATACATCATGAGTACACACAAAGATTCTTAAGGATTAGGAAAATGGAGGAAATGACAAGAATTGATGGGATAACAGGTATTGCTGTAATTTGGCAGGAATCCTTGGAGACTCATTGTTAGCGGTCCTTCAACGGATACAGCAGCCAACGGCTCTGATGAATAACGGAAAATCAAACAAATGGTGGAAATTAAAGCATTGCTTTGAAAAGTTGGAACAATTAAAGAGTTACTAAGCCCTGCATTTATGCGATCGTACTAGGCACCGGTGATGTTTTCGTGACAAAGCGTGGCATACGAAAGAGTGGATTTCTACTCTGGAACGGCACTTGTGAATTCCGTCCATTGAATTGCGTAAGTTGTCAACAGCAAATGTTCATGGTTGCGTAGAATCAGAAGGGTTTCGAAATCGAAAGCGTTGGGTCGGTGGGAGGGCGCGACTTGGAAAAACGAGACGACCGCCGTGGCATCGGGTAGATGGCAAAGAGGGTAAGCTTTCTGTACTTAGGTCACGCGCATACGTAAAGTAACACTAGCAAATTTCTGAGACGGTGTTTGAAAACAAAGGAGGGGTACGAGTAGATGTATCTGGGCGAGTTCAAGCCAAAAGCATGCCTTTTACTTTGATCCAATGTCAGTCGCAGAAAAGCAATAACATCTAGTTCATCAAGGAATGACAATGATCGCTGTCCTTCAACACCACATAAGCATTGTTTGTTGGAAAATAAACTCTGGAGTTATCCGAATCCTCTTTTCAAAAAAAGTAGAGGACAGCTCTCAACCATCAAAATGCACTTCGCTCAAAGCTAGATTGACTTTAGAACGTTTGAATCATTAGAAAAGTTGACTAGTTAAAGCAGTAGCCGAAGTCCTTAATGTGATGCAGAGGTCCATTGCAGCTTTTACTATTAACGGTTCTCGCAAATCTCCTAGAGCTTGAAACTACGGAAGTGATCTTGCGCTTTTGTTGATAATGGCTGCATCTCAGTCTCAAACAAGCTTTTAATTTCTAGTGTTAATGGAAATATAGGTGTGACGTATTAGGACAAAGAACCTCTTGTGTTTCGGTAAAAGTCGAATAATTCAAGCTTGCTGAATTTTTTCATAAGATCATAGGAATTCTTCAAAGATGGGAATGCACGAAGTATTCTTCTTGCTTCAGTGATAAACCGAGCATATACTGGTGTACCAGCTCTCGTTAGGGAAGCAGTTGTGCGAGATGTAGCACGTTAGTGAGTTTTTCCCATTATACCGGACGATCAGAGACTGGAAGTTGTGTGTGTGTGTGTGTGTGTGTGTGTGTGTGTGTGTGTGTGTGTGTGTGTGTGTGTGTGTCGAGTGAGGGTAAGTGTGAACGCTTGATAGTACACATCGTTTAACAAGCACTTCATCTTTCGTGAGACAACATTAGAATGAAGCAGTCGTCGTCAAAATAGACACTTAGGCCTAAGCTGAGTGGAATGCGATTCACTTCTCATTCCATTCTAACGCCACTAAAATAGGACCCCAATACAGTTTTCCAGCAGAGAAAAATTGTGAAACTTCGGAAACAATAGGTACAATGTTGAAGTAACTCTCAAGTGTAGTAGTTGAAAATTCGAACGTTCCAAGTTTTGCTCACATCTCCGCATTTCGGGCGTTATGTGAAAACAAAGAAGAAGTGTTGTTCACGTTGTCCTAATGGACAGGCTGCAACACCAATTACTGCGTGCAGTTCTCTCCAGGAAATTAAGAACCTCGAGAAGAAACGGGTTCGGCACATATTTTCAGGTAAATGAGAAATCAGGACGCGCCCCTATCGCAACAGCGACTGAGAGCATTGGTATGTCAGTGATTAGAAAGATTTCCTAAAGCGAAGAATTGTATCAGCGTCCTGTAGCACTTATGCTTGTTTTATTTTGAAGAACTTTTCATAGGGGAGGACTTTTCCAACTCTACAATTGGTGTCAATATAGTTACTTGTTTTTTGTTAAAAAGAGTTCAATACGAGCATAAAATCTTCCAAGTTACACCTCAATATAAACCTCCCAGTGGTGGAATATTTTTATCTCTTCATTGCTATTATTATTACTGTTATTGTCATCATTTTTATTACTGTTGTTATTATTACTATCATTAAGATTATTATTATTAGTTATTATTATTAATTACTGCTAACTATCATTCTTAATATTATTATTATTATTATTAGTAGTAGTAGTAGCAGTAGTATTACTACTCCTCCCAACGGTTTGCAGCCTCGTGGTTGGAAGGCGTTCCTGGGTGTCGGGCAGTAATGTACAGCGGTGGGATTCGCCCCCCCAGCAGAGTCTCCCAAACTGAGAAGGAGTCCGGCGTTTCCATCAGGAAGCCTAGCTAAGTGTAAACCAGTGCCAGAATCCAACACCGTTCTGGTATCAAAGTCGCATGGTGGCAAATCTTCCTCTGATCCACAAGTGCTGCGACTGTCTGTGGTGGTGAAGACCTAGGGAAGACTTTGGCCAGGCTGACCTCGCGATTCCAGGGAACCACAATGGCTTAACCAGCAAATCTCCGAAAAATGGAGATTATGCTGGGGCTTGTACAACCGGTGAAGACGGGCGTTTCAAGTATCAAGTCAAGTATTATTACTACTATATTACTACTATTATTGGCAGTCACTATTATTGATATTATTATTATTCCAGTAGTTATTATTGTTAGGATTATTAGGATTATTTTCATTACACCTTCCACTCTTCAACATGGCAGGATGCGAAAAGTTTCTGGTCAGTTAATCGTCTTCGGCAGATGTTGTGATGAATTTTCAACCAGACTAGAGGAGAGATGCGCAGCGTAAACTTAATTTCAGATTTACTAAACATTGACGAGGTACTGATCTTTGGACCTTGAAAATTTACGGCTTCCTTTCTCCATTCAAGCGGAACTGCAGACATAAGTAGACCAGTTCTGTCGAGCACTGGTTCACCCTTAACTGGACTTGTCACACAGGAGGGAGGCAGTCACTGTAAATCACAGCTCCACACCCACGAACACCACTAGTCACAGAGAGGCGATAAGGCATTAGTGTCTTACTAATAATAACAACAATGTTTCATAAAAGCACTTAATTTTAAATGGTTTCGTAAAATACTTAAAGTAACGCGCATCACTACGAAAACTATGCTAATTGCAACTATGAATTTTTCATTTCTAAGGTTTTAGTTCTACTTTCTTAAGCTTATTGGATCTTATGAAATCATTTCCACGCATAACTTGTTAATTTCTCCAAAATTATGGCGTTCGAAGTTCGAAGCCATTCGATTATTTTTCTGGTACACTTCTGTCAAAATTGCGTTGTACAACAGAATTAAAAACTACTGTGGAGATATGGTGAGAGGGTTTAGAAGCCGAGCCTCCTGATGGCTATATTATGCAAGTATAGAAAACAAATACAAATCTACCAGAGATTGTGGAAAAGTGATGACAAAAAGAAAAAGTGAGGATGACAGTGCGAGAAACGAGAAGAGATTTTGCCATTCAACAACCAATCTACTGAAATTCAAGAATAATTAACAGCGATGATTAGATGCAGCAGGAAAATACGACCACTGGGGTAAACAATGAGATTCCTTTACTGAAGAATTCTTTTTTTTGTTGAACGCTTTCCTAGAACTTCACGCACTCCTAATTTGTGGTCTATAGTCAACCAAATTACTCATTCGCTATTGTGAAGAAACCCGAACATCCACTAACTGTATGTGCTATGAATGTCTAACATCCTATGATACTCCAGCTACTGATAACATTGTACCGACAAGGCAACTAAATGATTATCACAAAATGTTAGGAGCTTGGAATGGAAATTAAGAAAACGCATGGTATATATATATATATATATATATATATATATGTATATATATATATATATGGAGTAATGTTGTTGACCAACAACGTCGACATGTTGACATTGGTGTTATGTTCAGGCAGCACTGGAATCAACTCGAAAAAGACCTCTTGATTGAATCCAAGGAGTGTCGAAGGTGACAAACAGATTTGGAATTAAATAAACATTGGAAAAGCGGAAAATATGAAACAACTTGTCTAAGGTATTAGTATTAGCTCTTAAGGCGCATCATCTGCACTATTCTTCATTATTTTGGGAATATGAGATATCCAGTTATATGTTGGATTGGTGGAAGGATATTCGCATTAATTAACAAGATTCCGGAATATCAATCGCCGCTTTCTGTTGGATAAGTTCAAAAGCATTCTAAAAATGTTCGATGGTCGTATTATACAGAAATGGATGTTACACGGCCGTTCATCCAATTACAGTAGTCGGAAAGAACATTAGTTTAACACGAGCACCAATAACTACTAAGGGCGCGTATGGCGCAGTGGTCGGAGGCGCCCTGCAACACACACTTGGAATCAGTTCCCGCGCCCATGAGCCACCAAGCCTCTCATCCATTCGGAATCGGAAAACTTGAACAAACCTATCAGGGGATATGGCTGCTCTGGCTCGATACATTGGTAGGCCTCCGCGAGTCATTGCAAAGACCAGATTTGCATTCAGTTACCACTAACGATGCTTAGTAAAGTCGAATGCATGGCGCATCCCTCAGGGATTGATCAACGCTGAGAGCTTCATCTTTTATCCCTTTATTTATCAAGGCGAGATTTACTTGACGCATCAGCTGACTTTTTTCCTTAAAAATAGAGGCAAGACCGTTGAACAATGATGATAAGATAGCATCCTATCCTTTGCCCTAAAAACTATCATTAGGTCACTGGGGTTTCCAGCAGATTTCATAGCTTGATATGTTGGATTGTCATTATTATCACTTGTAGCCATTTTCGTATTCCTAAGCTTCCTTATTCCTCCTTAATCGTCCAAGACCGTCTGCAGTTAAGGAACATTTTCAAGAATAAGAGGAGATTAGTGAGGAGTGAAATCTACCAAATAATTCATGAACTGCTCAGTTGCTCAAAGCCGATAGCTCATATGAACAATAATTGCAGAGCTCGCTTACTTTACTACTTTCACTCTTTGCTACTAACCACTTTAAAATGCTGTGAATTAAGAAAAGATGTAAAGCAACTTTTTCAGCTTCGTGTTTTGAAAAAGCTCATGAAAAGAGAGCCGGTGGTACGCAGTTTGGCTCAAGCGATGTGAAAATTAGGGTTAGCAGTCAAATTAACGAGCGTCATGGGAATGATACTGGCTACAATGTCGTCATTAGTAGATTGCTGTGGGTGAAACATTCCTCACAGTGTATTGACTTTTATTTATTGTCTGTTTTTTTTCATGGCAGGGTATAATGAAACAAAAGATGAAGCTCTAGGCGTTGATCAATCCCTGAGGGATGCGCCATGCATTCGACTTCGTTAAGCATCGTTTAGAGGTGATTGAATGGATATCTGGCTTTTACAATGACTCGCGGTGGCCTACCGCTGCATTTAGCTAGTGCTGCTACCCTCCGAGACAGTCTGGTAGCAATTTGCCTCGGATGAATGGAAGGCTTGGTGGGCCATGGGCGTGGCGATCGATTCCGTGTGTGTTACAGGGCGTCTCCGACCGATGCGCCATACGCGTCCCACCACACACTAGATCATATACAACCTTGCGCATAGTGAGATATAAGCAAAACTCGAAACCTCAGATGAGTTTTGTGGCTTCGAGTACAGTTTGCTCAATCACTGTTATCAGTAATCATCAGTCAACGACAATGATCTAGGAAGCCTAAATCGACAATCGACACTAAATCCAGTTATGCTGAAGCTCCTCCCATCGGTTTACCGCCTCATCGTGGCTGGGAAGTGTTCCTGGGTGTCGGACTGCGATGTACAGCGGGAGATTAATCACCTGATAGGGTCTCCCAAGCTGAGAAGGAGTCCGGCGTTTCCAACAGGAAACCTAGTTTAGAGTAAACCAATACCAGGGTCTACCTCCGTCCTGGTATCAAAGTCGCATGGTGGTAAATCTCCCTCTGATCCACAAGGGTTGCGACTGCCCGTGGTGGTGAAGGCCTGGGGCAGATTTAGGCCAGGCTGACCTCGGGACTCCAGAGAAGCATAATGACTTAACCAGCAAATTTCCTAAAAAAATGGAGATTATGCTGGGGCCCCCACAACCAGTGAGGACGGGACATTCAAGTATCAAGTTTCAAGTATGGTGAAGCTGCAGTCGCGTCAGTGCAGGTTTTGTTCTCCAGATAACTTCAGCTGACGGGTGATTGCTGACGGCACCGACAGAGTAAAAACATGGCTGAGAGAAGGGTAAAGCAATGCGGTTGGTGTGGTGGAAAGCATGTGGGGCCCCCGAAATGGTAATCGTGGGTTCGTAGCCCGACTAAGGCTCCGAGCTTTGGTCAAATCTCGGCATCTTTGTGGTTTTATTTCGCTTAATACCTTGGCATGAGAAATGTAATAGGCAGCAAATAAAAGCTAGACCTAGTGATTCCGACTAAAGCTTTATTTTAACTGGGCTCAATTCTGATGTGTGCTCCTTAGACCATTCCTGTTAACAAGCGATTTCTGACACCACCGACAGAGTAAAAACACGGAGAAAGCCGAAGCGAATGCCTCGTATATTGTGGTGGATAGTAGGTGAACCCCAGCAAGGGCAGCTCGACTACAGGTTTGAAGCGCACATCAGGCCGCCAGTCCTGCTTACGTCCTCAGCATTTCTGTTTTTTGTATTCTTCACAGAGGTCAAATCCTTTATATCGTTAAAGGATGCAAAAATGGGGAGGTATCTCGGAAGTGTAATTGTGGACCAATAATAATCGAACAGTATCGCAATTTGAGTTATGTGAATTGACGGTTTGTTATATGACGACTAAAAACACCAAGCAGTTGTAAATTTCAAAATATGTGGAAAGTTACATTTCACTATGACTTCTCCACTCCGGCCGGGAGTCGGCAAATTGTTGGCACCAGGCTTCCTCGAGAGAATAGCATCAATGACTTCATATATCGGTAGACCACCGCTTGTCATTCTATAGGTTAAATATGCATTCAGTTTCCTCTAACTGTGCCTGTTGAAGTCGAAAGCATGACGGGCATTGATCAACGCCGAACGCTGCATCCTCGCTAATGATCTATTAGGCGAATGCTTCTAACTAAACCTCTATTTTTTCTCTTTGCTCTTTTCTCTTTCCCTCACTCTTTTATCTTTCGCTTTGATACTGCAATATTACTTGTCTTACCTGTTTATCTTTGATTGTTGAAATGGTACTACCTAGTGGCCGTAATATTTCCATTCATTCTTATCACTTATCAGTGTTAGCCACTGGGCTGCATTCGTTAGATAAAAATGAAGAGCGCAACACTTTTAGTGTAAAGCCTTTGTAAAGTGATCCAACCATCGATCCGATAGCCTTCCTCATAGACATTTCACACTCTATCCTCCAATATGGCTCCAGCAGTTATAATCAAGATACCTCACGTTCTGTACCAGCGAACATAAATAAGGGAAAAAGGGGACACCTTTATTCTAAGACACTTTTCCTTCTGGCTCAATCGAAAGCCAACATCTTTGTTGATAACCGAGTTTCATTCAATCTCGGTATAACTGATCTATGCAACTTGTTTCACTGATAAGCCAACACGAAGTTGTTGCCAAACACTTATTCGGGTCTTTTTCTTCCTCATAGCCGATGATCCGAGTCGATAATGCGTTATCAAGATGGCAGTATTTATTAACTTTGAAATGTTAGTACTAACGGCAAAGTGCCAGTGGCGTAGCTGTTGGTCATCTGCTTCGACCACTCTGTCGCTCTCTGCCACTATTCCTGCGACGTCCGTCCTTCACACTGAATAACTTCTGCAGAAGTCTATATCGTTGGGGGACGTCCTTCATTAGATTGATGTGATGTCGTCGCAGAACGGCAAAATTTCCAGTTGTGAAGTTGATTTATTTTCGTGTGGATCTTTGCGTGAGCATTTTCACTGCTTGTTTATTCGGCGTTAAAAGTTCCACTTGTGGTGAACCTCATTTTTCCCATTCACTATGACAGCACTTCTCCTTTTTTTGTGCAAAGAAAACTACAATGACTACAAACTGTTAATAATTACTAGAGACGCCCTTGATGAACAGAGCTTAAATCATTCCGTAGACCTCAACGCGCTCTCACTGCTGGTGAAATAGTGGCACATCGGGATTTTGCACTTGCATTATACTTCAATATGCTTCATTACTGTGTAGATGGAATTGCCGAATTTATTTTGAAAACCTGACTTCTCACATAGGCCAATGCTTTGTCTTGTCGAGGATGATTCGAGGAAATAGCGTACAGACGCAAGCAGCAGGGAGTCTATTTTTGCTAAGACTTGTAGCTCGCCTTTCCTGTGTAGCACGGCGGCGCTAATGTTCCTTTGGCTATAGATTGATAGTTCTGCTAGGCATTCCTTGAAGAGTAAGATGAGTACTTCTATAAGTAACACTGGTAATTTAATTCAGATGTTTACAAGGGCTAATTCTTTCAATACCGGATGCATTCGATTGTTCACTTGCCAAGTAGCATGTCGAGAATTTCAAAGAGAGAAGTGCGCTATTAAACAGTATATCCAACGTTGTGATGTAGTATGTAGGCACATCGAGTGAAAAACCTAGCTGACTCTTTGCTTCCCTTTTTGATACAGTAACTTCTCCATACGTTCGCCGGAGTACAGTTGCCTCTCTAAGTCTCTGCAAATTGGCAGCGTCCTATGAGTGGTTGTGGGTTTCCAGTGTTCTACTTATTCCATTCATTTCATAGAAAACAAGGCGGGAGGTTATTCACCTTCGTATAACCTCGACAGAAATATGGTCGTTTTAGGAGAACTTGCTTCTGTGTCAAAATGGAAATGTCTCGATTTATGTCGTCATTTAATGTTATATGCATGTCGCATGCGATGCTGATGATCAATCCCTGCCTTCGAATACATCCTTTTAGCCACAAACTCCACCGAACTATTACGTGTTTTGTTTTTGACGACAAGCAACCACGATTGGCTTGCAGAGCTGTCCAATAGACGATTGGACATGTTCACGGGTAGGTCGTTGGGTTCTCTATAGGAACGCATGTGGATTTTAATCGACGAAATTCTATAGCGCTTCCTATGCACTTCCAGATTCTTTAATGAGTAGCTTTTAGCGAAACAGACCTGTATAATGCGAGGTGCATAAGTCCATGCAATTTTAAATATTTTTTTCCTCGCAAATATAGAAGACGTAGGTCGATACGGTTAAATTGAGAAAAGGTGTCCATCTTCTCGATCCATCTGCGCCCTCATGCAAGTACAGTGCCACTTTTAGTAATAATGGTAGGAAACCACGGGCATATATTTCAGCCCAGTAGGAACTTTATTATTCAGAGTGAGAGTTGTTAGAGTCTACAGATTCTATCAGCAAGACTGTTGCCAGTTATTCGAAGCCAATTTTTGCAGCACTACAGTTATCTATTTTCGCAGCCACTATTTGTCTCCACGCGACAAAAAAGTGATATTTCGTTAGCGGTGGTCCGACGAATACGATTGACTAAGAGGAGTTTCGTTGCTCAACTCTTTTAGCCTTTGCATTGTTAGTTTTGCAGTCGAATGTTCTGATGCGGAGTGACCGTTTCCTTCCAAACAATCCTAAATACAGTCCACTGTTTTCCTTCATGAGCAATGGCGAGGTTGATTTTAATTCTGGATATACACAAATATCATCGATCGAGGATGTAGTGAAGAGAGCAAAGAACACTCGACTCCGTGTCCACCTTTTCGACTCAACGGTACTTTCTGCCCTAACGTGTGCGCCAGAAACCTGGTCGTTGGGTTTGGGTAAGCAGGTGAGAGACCATTCAGCGTTATTGAAAGCGCAGTCGAAATGACGATGCTAGGTGTATCCCCTTCCACATAAGTAAAGGATAGGATCCAAAGTTCTAATCTGCGTCAACTATCAAAAATCAAAGATGCCGTTAGGTACGCCAAACAGTCGAAGATAAGGTGGGCCGGACACGTAATGCGTATCAGTGACAACCGATGGACGAGAGCCGTTAGTGACTGGATTCCTCGGAATGTCAAACATACTGCAGGAAGACCATCAACCTAATGGTCAGAGTTCTTCACAAAGAGCCTTGAAGAAAGATACGATGCTCGGCGAGTCCCTAGAGCGAGCAGAACCCACCGGACTACTCTTGTACGCGACAGGGAAAATGGATGATTTACTGGCGCGCGCTCGAGTCACTCGACGGTCAACGGGACTGCAGTTGATGCAGACGATACAGGTGATACATGGAAAGTTAGACGTTCAGGTAAAAGAAAACCTGGTCCTGTTGATGCCTTTTACTTCATTAGAATACCTCAACACACGGTTTTCAAAAACCTTTTTCTTTCGATGGAAAAAGAAAGGCGTCAACGAAATAATGCAAATCAGGTTGGACTTTCTATTGTGCGTCAGAATAATTTTCACATGCACAATATGGGCTGCGACAAATTTAAAATTAGGCCAGAGTTCAATTCAGTGATAAATAAATAAGGCGAGCACAGCGCGACGGAAGCCAATAGATTTGGCTGGTGAATTTTGATAGCAAACTATCGAATTACATGGTTGTGATAAGCAGCTATACCATAGGATTACGCCCTCATCAATTCAAAAGCTATTAACTCAACAATAGGCATCTCATTCCATGGCAGATTGTGACGTATTCGAAGGTGATAAACAGATTATAGGTCACAATCCCAACCTTTTCTTATTTGCTGCCTACTATAATTTTTAACGGCAGGGCATGATGTGAAATACAACTAAGGCAGTGCTGAGATATTGGCAAAACTCCGGACCCCAGGTGTCCGCGGTGGGGAACGAACGCGCTATTGTCCTTTCCGGGGAGTAACGCGTTCACCACCACACCATGCGGGTCCTTCGTTTTGCCTGTTTCTCAGCTAGTTCTGTTGAGTAGTAGGCAGTAAATAAGAAAAGGTTAAGATTGTAATTTCGACTACAGCCCCAGCTTAACTAGGTTCGTTGCCGATTCGGGTTGCCTAGATCAGTCCTGTTGACGGGTGATTTCTGATGGTGCCGATCAATAGAACTAGCTGAGAAACAGGCTAAACGAAGGACCCCCATGGTGTGGTAGTGAACGCGTTACTCTCCGGAAAGGACAATAGTGCGTGTTCGTTCCCCACCGCAGACACCTGCAGTCCGGAGTTTTGCAAATATCTCAGCATCAGTGAAGTTATATTTTGCAACATAGCCTGTCATTTACAAAAGTAGGCAGTTTTCTTAGATTATAGATCTATGATATCCTAATTAGTAACACTTTGTGCCGCATTTTCTTAAATCCTCTTGACATTGTTCTCCCTTTCTTTGCTTTTTCACAGTCTGAAGCTTACTCGTCCACAGGTTAACTACTTTTTCAAGCAGAATTTCTACCATAATAATACATCTAGCAAACTGTGCTCTTGTCGTACAAAAAGGAACAAGACGTGGAAATCATGGAAAAGGTAATTAAAAAAACTTCTGCGATAATGTCGGATCTGAATAAAAAAAGTTCTTCGATTATCCAAAAAGTGGATTTAGTGGAAGATAAGCCTTCTTGGTGCTCAAATTTAAAAGCTGCCCGGACGCGGAAACACTCAAACGTCTGGCGTGTGGGATTTTCGTCGTCCGAAAGTGGACATAAATATTGCCGACTTTGCTGGCTTCTCGATAATTGCTGATAATTTTCCCATTATTAGGGTAATTGAAGAACTAAGAACTGAGAAGAGTTAAGGAAAGACTGAGTTTACTGTGTGGAAATAAAGGTACATCTACACATATTTATATATATATATATATGTTTAATTATTTATTTATTTTCTATACCATCTGTCTTTCACACATGCTATGCGAATCCTAGAACTTCTCATATTCGATTCGTTTTTTCGTATCCATCATCCACGAAGATCTTCCAACAGTTTACGCGTCGCTTCGCCTGCTGCTTGAGGATTTTTCCTTCATCATGAATGTCAATGAACGCTGGTCGAGTCGATTCTGTTTGGATTCCTGAGATAGTCAGGCTAGAGCGTTTCCACTTGGATTGCAGAGAGTGGTTTTTTCCCGGACAAGTTTGGTAACAATTTCCCAATCACGGAGAGAGAAAGAGCTTGGTGACCCCGGGGCGGGGTCGAACCAGCACCGAGCTCGTAATAGTCGACGCCACTACCACTGGCCTACACGACCACGACCTTCGCTTAATTTTAAGTTTGCTAGGAATTGAATTTTTTTATAAAATGAGAGCTAAATTTACATTTTAATGCAATGCAACGCAAGTGCAGTATCCGCAAGATTATACGATAGATGGAGGTAGACTATCTCGAAATCTTAACAAAATCCAGCGAGTTCGTTTGCTTCGGTACTCGTTTTAAAGGTTCAGAAATGCGAATATCTTCTTCTTAACCATAGAAAAACGTGAGAAATTCAAATAGCCGCACATTTTATCGGTTTCTATTGCAGGCAATAAAGCGCGTCATGAACTGAGGTAAAATTGAAGGTGGCTATTATTTTCTCTGCGCATGAATCACGTGCGACTTATGCGATTATGAATTTATTAACGAGATGTTTCCGTCTCATCCACGGTAATCTTGCCGCCTGAGTCCAGTTGCGATTGACCTTCTTTTCCGAAATTCTGCCGAACTTTTCGTTTTTACTATTTGGTAGGTGTTAAGTAATTGATAGCAAAGTAGTTGATTTCTTCTGCTGTTTGATTAGATGAATTACGCCTCGTCGCTCTGGATGTTTGCAACTTTCGGTATTCGAATTGGCATATGAAATGTCGTAAAGTAAGTTAAAGTATTAGGCCTGTGCACTGCATTATAAAAAATAGTTTCTCAAGCGATGGCACGATTTAGAAGAACTGAGTAGTTTCCTTGTTGAAATATTGGAACAAAATCATACTCAAAGTCTGCTGCTCTTCTGGGCGGTAGGCATGCCTTCTCAAACATTGAAACAATTGGGAGGTTCATATTTGAACAGAGGGAGGTTCATATTTGAACAGAATATGGAACACAACATTATAGCGATTGATTATTTCTAGGTAATCATACTGAAAAAAGCTTGCAAGCGGCGCTATATCGTGAAATAAATGAAACGATAAAGCTTTTGGCGTTGATAAATCCCAGAGGGATGCGCCATTCATTCGACTTTATTAAGCATCGTTAGAGCTGACTGAATACATACCTGTCCTCAACAATGATCCGTGGTGGTCTGCTGATGTATCAAGTCGATCCCGCTATCCTTCCAGGCAGCTGTGGCATTATTTGACGACCTCGGAGAGAAGAAAGGCTTGGTGACTCCGCGGAGCAGGACCGAACCTTTGTGTATTGTAGAGCGCCACTTACCAATACACTACACCTATCTTATGCGCTTGGAAAACTCGAAAGCTTTTGTCGTTAATCTACCACTTTTATCTTCGATTTTATTTTGGACAGTTAAAAGCTCGGTGGTTAATTGCTGCATATTTAATTGAAAGCTCTATGGACAATCCTTTAATATATTCGAGTTTTGATCCTAGTATGCACTTGAAACCCCAATAGAAAGAATAATCAAACATTCAGAAATTTCGGACACACATAGTAGACGAGCAAAAAAAACACGATGGACATCATTTAAAGGGTTGACCATGAATAGTGTTAGTTTCTCATACACGAACGACTGCAGGGAAAGTTCGTTAGATTTCCGTGGGAAGATCAATTAGTGCGAGTTCTTGGCGACAAGTGAGTGGTGGCAACACCGGGGCAAACACACAAGCTTGGTGAGTGGACAGGATACACAATTCAGAATAATCAAACGTTCGAAAATTTGAGCAATAACTAAATTATTGGTTATTCTAAGATGTTAATTAAGCGAGGCACTTTACGACAAGAGATTTCCTCACATGTAGAAGGTCTGCGTGCACAGAGAAAGGAAAGCAACGAGATTCCCGAAGTTGATTAAGCGTTGTCGGAATATTTGTGTCCCTCATATAAATTCCGCTAGGCAAATAATGCGGACTTTCTCAGGTAAATGGTATACAAGGATTAGTCTATAAAAATAACAACTATCTTCTACCGATAGTAATCCAATCGTAGTGCAGTGATTACGGACTTACCTTCTCTGGAAACGGCTGTTACAGCAGCGGCCCATGGTCCATAGGTGCCACAGGTTTCGTAGCCGTGTTGAAAAAACGCCAGTTCAAATCAGAATATCCAACAATTCAATGTTTCAGTAGCATGAATACTGAGGTCTATCGATTTTAATAGTATATTTGAATGTGCAGTCTTCTCCAACATTCAAATATACGATAAAAATGTCGCATGCTGCCTATCAGCATTTCAGGCAAATTCTCAGAAAGTCGAGTACTACTGCTACCGTTTGAACAGCAAGGAAAAGTCACAGCAAGATTTCGTTTCCAATTATTTTATTTCACTGAGTCCAATAATTGAGTGCATAACGGGATAAGCGTTTTAGTGAAGACGAGTCCTAGCAGTTGAACCTATGCAAATCTAACGTTACTTGATAAAATGGCAATGGGAACGGGTTGCGCATTGACAGTCATTTCGCAGACTGCACCGTGGAGCTGGTTCGACTCGCACTGAAACCATCAGGTCTCTCTTCCCTTTGGAATCGAAAAGCTGGTAGCAGATTTGTCCTCGACAAGTCCACTTCCTCCAATCCTCGTGAGAACGCTTTCGCGTGGCTATTTCAAAACTCCGTTTACATTGGCGAGGAAGCGGAAAAGATCCTTAAGCAACAGCGGAAGCCATACGAAAATAGGGTCGATAAGGTTCTTGGATGGTGAATGTGAGAAAACGAATCCAATAAACGTTCTGGGAGCCATATAGTGTGATATATATGTGATGTCGTCTTGTGTAATAGTAAAAAGGATAAAGCTCTCTAAGTTGATTAAACCCTGAGGGATGCACCGTACATTCGACTCCATTCAGCATCGTTGAAGATGACTGGATACATACCTGGCTTCTACAATGACTCGCGGTGGCCTGCGAGCCAACGCTGCTATCCTTCCAGATAAGACTGATAGCAATTTGGCAATTCCGGAGTGATGGAACGCATGGTGAGCCTGGGGCTCTGGATCGACTATATGTGTGTATTGCAGGGCGCTCCTAACCACTGCTATACACGCGCCCCTACGTAATTCTAACAATAACAATAGTAATAACAGTAACAGTAATCAATAATAACAGTAATAGTAATAGGAATAAGAATGGTGGTAAAAATTGATAATAAAGGCTATAACGTTGCTGAGATATTTGCAAAACTCTGGACCGCAGGTGTCTATGGTGGGAAACGAACGCGCTATTGTCCTTTTCGGGGAGTAACGCGTTCACCACCACACCATGCGGGTCCTTTGTTTCACCTGTCTCTCAGCTATTTCTATCGATCTTTGCCACAGCAATCACCCGTCAGCGGGAATGATCTGGGGGCCCAAATCGGCATAGAACCCAGTTAAGCTGCGACTGTAGTTGAAATCACAATGTTATACCTTTTTATTTTCTGCCTACTACTCAACAGAACCAGCTGAGAAACAGGTAAAACGAAGGACCCGCATGGTGTGATGGTGAACGCGTTACTCCCCGGAAAGGACAATAGCGCGTCCGTTCCCCACTGCAGACACCTAGGGTCCGGAGTTTTGCCAATATCTCAGCACTGCCTTAGTTGTATTTCACATCATGCCCTGCCGTTAAAAATTATAGTAGGCAGCAAATAGGAAAAGGTTAAGATTGTGATCTATAATCTGTTATAGTAGGCAGAGAATAAGAAGGTATAACATAATAAAAGCTATATTTGGCAATTCTACGAGCCTGCTACCAGTACATTCTATTTCCATTTATTCACTCTTTTATATAAGTAGCCTTGTGGATTAGTTCTTCTTAAAGCATCTTTATTTACAAACCATTTTGATGTTCTACGGATGTTGTCCATAGTGTAAACCCTTAGGAACAAAGCAGCACAGCAAACAAGCTATGTGAGGGATAATTCAGAAAAGTGGCCATGCATCTGATCATCGATGAAATCAAGCACGTCTTATTTTTGTACATGTTGATCTGACTATCTCAGATGATGAAACACTATTGGACTAGGAGCACGCAATTTTTCTTAAAACTTATCAAGGTTTGTCCTCGAAGATTCTACTATCACTTCTTGAATCATACGATATTTAGCATATCCCAAGACCGACTTTCTTTTAGCCTCGGCATTGATCAATAGCTCCTGTTTTTCATGCTGAGCAAACACGAGATTGTTATTACAACATCTACCAGTACTCAATAACTGACATTTCGGCAGTTTCGCGTCTTCAGAGCCTGGAAAGGTCAAATTGCCACGCAATCTACTCAGCTGGACAACGTAGCACATGGATTTCTATTCGCATAAAAAACAGCTTCTTTTAAACACCCACCGTTTTTGTTCGTTGTAAGACTTCCAGTTGTTTGGACCGGCAGGCAGCACAGAGTATTACTTGGGTGAGGAATGTGCCTGTCTCAGGTCATAGAATCAGCCTCAGATATGGCGCTTGGTCATGCGTAATCACAAGACATCCTTGGCTGTCCATTTCTGGATTCTTGAAATTTATCCAAAACGCTTCGACAGTTTCACACGCTGATGTTTTGGATTCCTGTGCGAGAACAGCGAGCTTTACTTCAATACGTTCAAATCTTCTCCGTTATGTCTCTGTATCCTTTGCGCAGCTAGAGGAGAATTTGGTTTAACTTTGAATTGACCGACTAGGTGTCCATTTATACGGACGCAATGTGATCCACCTACCCGTTTCGCCAATTCCCATATACTTTACAAGAGATTAGGTGCACTGTGCCCGAACTCATGCAATCACCATCTCTACCGTTAGGGAATATTGTGCAATCTTGCATTATCGGTAGACGGTTACACACTTCTTTTGAAATCTAATTTTTTCAATTCAGTAAAAATAGAAATACCACCGAACAATATCAGATGCCAGCTAGTTCGTAACCTCCTTTATGACCACCAATGCACAACGGAAGATTGCGTAGTATCCTCTAACGAAGGGTGCGTCTGGCGCAGTGGTTGGAAGAGCCACCGCGACACACACATGGAATCGATCCCTGCGCCCATGGCTCAACAAGCCTTCCATCCCTCCGTGGTCGGCAAACTTATAGCAGACTTGTCTGGCAGGATAGTTGCACTGGCTCGATACAAGGCCAACGCGAGTCATTGTAAAGGCCAGATATGCATTCAATCACCTCAAACGATACTTAGTGAAGTCGAATGCATGACGCACCCCTCAGAGATTGATCAACGCCGAAAGCTTTATTTTTATCTTTATCCTCTAACGAGAGAGACGCTGATTGCATGAGTTCGGATACGGTGTGCTTAATCTCTTGTAAAGCATGTGGGGAAGAATATGCTGACGAAGTGGGTAGACCACCTTGTGTCCGCATAGAAGAACTCCTAGAAGTCGGTAAAATTAAAGTTAAACCAAATCTTGCTGTGACAAAAGCGTTAGAAATAGCTGAGAGACAGGTGAAACAAAGGACTCGCATGGTGTGGTGGTGAACGCGTTACTCCCCAGAAAGGACAATAGCGCGTTCGTTCCCCATCATAAACACCTGCGGTCCAGAGTTTTGCAAATATCTCAGCAACATTTTGGTTGTATTTCGCTTAGTACCCTGCCGCGAAATCATAGTAGGCAGAAAATAAAAAGCTATAACATTAAACCAAATACTTCACTAGACGCACCTAAGACACACAAGCATAACGGAGAAGATATGAACAGATTGAAGTAAAACTCATTATCCTTGCAAAAAAATCGAAAACATCAGTGCGTAAAACTCTTCGAACATTTTGGATAAGTTCCGAAAATCCAAAAACGAACAGCAAGGAGGAGTGCCCTGCAATCACGCATGACCTCGAGCTGTGGCTCGGCTTGATTCTCTGATCCGAATTAGGCACATTCCTCGCCCGTGGAATACTCTGTGCGACTGCTCCCTACTAAATAACTGAAGACATAGAAAGAACGAGACGATGGGTGCTTAAAAAAGTTGTTTATTATGCGAATGAAAATTTATGTGTTATGTTTTGCTTGCTGAGATTATGAACGTGTTTCGCTGAGTAGACTGCTCGTCACTTTGACCTTTACAGGCCCTCAAGAAGGCAAAACTGTCTAAATGTCAGCTATTGTGTATTAGTGAAGGCTGTAATAACAACCTCGTGTTTGCTAATCAAGAAAAACAGTGAATATATCATGTTTATCTAACTGGCGTCATTTGTCCTCTTATTCAAGAAAATTCTATTCGCAGCCGTAGCTCTAAAGCAATGGAAAACAGCCTAATCGAAGGTGATGCAATAAAGTTTGATGGGGGTTAAATGTGAAGGGCTGGAGTTCATCAACCCTTGAAAGATGCGCTATACACCAGATTTCATCAAACATTATGAAGATAATGTAATCACTCTTTACTGACCATTTATTCTTTTTTCATGGCAGGGTATGATGTGAAATATAACTACAATGATGCCGATGCAAAACTCCGGACTGCAGGTGCCTGCGGTGAGGATCGAACTCGCTATTATTTACCCTTTCAGGGGTTAACGTGTTCTCCACCACACCATTTGGGTTCTTCGTTTCGCCGTGCCGTTTTGCAAATATCTCAGCATCATTGTGGTTGTTTTGTGAGGATAGTTCAATGGGTATATAGTCTAAACAGTGCCTTCCAGAGGACCACCGATGTACCATGTCAGCCTTGTTATCCGCTCAGATGTTTGGTAAGAATTTTTTGACTATGGTTGCCCAAAATGCAGGATCGAACTAACAACTTTTTCGTTTCTTTTCTGGATCCCCAGTGGAGGAAAAAAAGCGAGAACCTGAGAATTTTCTGAGAAAATCGTCCGCGTGGAGCTTTAAAGAAAATTTTTTATGCATTTATAACCCGAAATATAACTTTTAGGTGATAGTGTATAAATATAGTTGTGTATAAACAACTAATTCTGCAGGAAAACAGCTAATCTCAAAAAACGAGCATGGGGCAGCATTTCCTTGGTGATTCAATATCTTGAAACAAGGATTAACTAGCTTCTCTTTCCATCTCTTGCAGGGTGTTGACTTAAAGGAAAGGACCAGTAAGGCAATGGAAACTTTCCAAGATTGTTGAGAATGATTTCCGTTTCTAACAAATCGCTTAAACATTAAAAAAACTAAATCTTTTTCTAAATCTCTAAATCTCTAAAAAGATCTTTGAAACTGTTTGCGTTTTTGTAATAAAAACACTTGCTTCACTCGCATTATCTGTGTTTCCGTTAATCGAGTAGTTAAAGCTACTTCTACTGTCTAACTCGCCTTGGCGCCATGAAAAGCAGCAAACTTTTGGTGAAATACATTTTCTTTTACTACATCTGGCGATAAAATGACTACTATTAAACTTCGGAAGTCTCGGCACAAGTCTGTGCTTATCTGGGCTTGAGGATGTTCATTCCCTGTCGACTTCACAGTCCTTGCTGAATGAAGAACCATCAATCCACACCCATATCAATACTCAAAAAAACCGTTGAGCCATTACAGAATATTTATAATTTTTCGTTAGATGACCCGATATCATACATACCGTGGATCTCAGCACTTGTTGCACTTAATTTGCGTCCTCAGATCTATCTTCCACGAAGGTCTTCGGTCTATTTTTGCGTTTAGGTTCGGCTTCCATTAGAGGAGTGGTAAATGTCGGTGGAAGTTAATGCGATTCTCCTTAGGATCTTGAGATAAATGTACTAGGGCGCTCAAACGTAGATTAGAGAGAGGGAGCTTTTCCCAGACAAAGAAGTGTGGCACGAGTTCCCGTTCTCAGAGAGATGTGAGCCTTGGTGAACTCTGTGTGAGAAAGCCAGCATCTAACGGGTTGGGCCAACTGCGTAATGGACAGTCACTACCATTGTGCTGCTCGCTTTCCCAAAGTTGGGTAGTAACAATAACAAGAATAAGAGTTGTATGAACAATAGTGGTGGTAATAATAACTCGTGGCTGCACAATTATGTAACTGAAGACTGCGCTAAATAATGCTGACCTTGTCTCATTGTCTTAGCGGACACCAGTTCAAATGTATTTGTACAGAGGTGAAATTCGCGCTTTAAAATTGCTGTATAACTAGTTACACATTGGGTAGCAACGCTCTTACTGCGTAAGACTCACATAAGTGATGTCAATCCATCAAAATTCTGAGGCTTTTTTAGGCAATGGAAGTCAAGAGTTACGGTATATTCAATTCCTGTTTCATTTGCCTTGGAGAAATCAACTTTCTTCTTCATCCTTCAATATTTTGCCATTTTGTTGAAGTGAGGTGAAATAATAAATTTATAGACGACTGGGGGAACAGGCAGATTGAGACTTCGTTCCCAACATCGTGTCCGTTTCGTTTCCTGTTAGCTTTCGTTCGACTAAGAATTTTGTGTTATAACAGGTATCTGCGTAAATAATTAAACCACCTAGACTCGCATCCCATGTGGGGCTCAGTACTTTCTCCACTAGTTTCCTTGTCCGCAAGCCGTCATCCATTGAAGTGATCGGGCTTGGATTTGTCTTCGAGTGTAACTTGAAACCCTATTATCTTCTCTCATTAACACGTTTAGTATTAGTCGAACTTGGCCTTCTCTAAAAACTCGACTTGGTTGGAGTAAGGCAATCTTGGACTGTGACAGATGCCGTGTGAAAGGCCAACCAGTGTGCTTGAGGGAATTATCGTAAGGTTTCGAAGTATATGTGGTGGATGATGTTTCTTATCGATGTGACTCTGCTCAGCTGTGCCAGAACAATGACACTACCGGTGAAGTGACGCTAAACATGGATGCCATTACCGATTTACGCAACTCCATATAGTTGTGCTATCCTTAGGACGTCCTTTTTTGCTTCTTTGCATGTTTTTCCATTTCTGGAAACAAACTTTTATTTGCCTACATTTCGAGCTGCTTCACGCTGGCAAGCCCTTGTTTGAAACAGTTAATGTTCTTTGTACGGACGAATAGCGCAGAAGTAGTGATGCCCGTCCTCACCAGCATGGTGCTGGGTAGACTAGGCCCCGGACTCGCCAAGCGTCTCATCCTTCCAGGGTCGCGAAATTAGCGCCACACTTTTATGAGAAACAGTTCAAACCCGGCAGTCTAAGTGGAAAGCTCTAGTCTGGCTATCCGAGTACTCCAGGAAAAATTGGCTCGACCAGTATTCAATAGCATTCGTAAAAAAGGGAAAATTCTCAAAAACTTCAGAGTAGATGTGAAGATAGGTTGCGTGAAATAAAATAAAAAATAATATTCTTTGCATTGCAGTAGACCACTTAATAAGGCCAACAGTAATTCCTGTAGATGTTGCCAGCAAGATAATCTTTCTAAAATCTTAACAAAATATGTGAAAAATCCTGGTCTATAATAGGCCTTAAATTTTGACTCTTAAATTTGTAATCTTCCTCTCCTTTCGGCAAAAGATTCCCTGATTTACAAAAGGTGGAAAAAACGCAGAACGGTTGAACAAAGTCTTCGATCAACGATAATGTTGTTACCCTTATCTTTATTTTGGTAATTTTCACTGGAAGCCTCCCACGTGTAATGCTATCGATGTTGCTCGTTGAGGTTGATAACAACCAAAGACGCTGTTCGTGCCTATCTATTCGACCAAACACGTCGGATTCGAGTTACATGAAAGGAATGGATTTCATTTTCAAATTGATACTGACACGGACGTCTATTCCTCGACGTAACTGCAGTAATCTGCTTCGTAGAACAGTTCTTCTTAGGTGCCGCAAACGACATTCAACATATGTCGGACTCTCTTCTTGACTAACTTTATGATACAGTGATTGCTCTTCTCAGTCTTCGCCATGTAATACTCCATGAAAGTTTCTTATGATAGCACACATATGCTGTAAGTAAACTCCCGCAGTATTTCGAGATTTTGGTACCTATAAAATGCCCAATGAAATTGCTGGCTTCTCTGTTTTCGTCCTTCTCAGTACTACCATATCAAGGGCTAGGTCCACGTCGAAGCAATAAGAGAATTTCTTTCACCGCTTTTGGTGAGGAATGCTCCTGAAAGGATTTTCCAATTTAAATTTTCGGATATACAAGCGAAATGAGAGAAAAACGGAGAATGATTATTATTTGGACAGGTGATCAACTGATTTCACACGAACTGCAAACAGCATGCTGGCAGTATGGATGAAATTTAGTAAGCCGTCACTCGCTGGATTGCTCAGAAATTCAAATTCAGAAAAGGACGAGCAGCTGGAGGTTCGCCCGCGTTCTATCTAGGAGATCGCAATGCCAACCGAGGAAGCGCTGAGTACTCGTTATTTGCTAAAAATTAACATGAAGATGGTCCTCATATATCTGCTAGCTATCGAGACAATCATGTGACTGTCAATCGTTTAGTAAAAAGCTCGACTTCGTTTAGACTCGTTTAGAACAATTCTTATGCAGAGTTCTTAACTTTTACAAGCAATTGCATAAGGTTCTAAACAGAAATTAAATCCTTTCTCAGGCTCCGGAAAGGATAATGGCGCGTTCTTTCCCCACCACAGACACCTGCAGTTTGGAGTTTTGCTAACATCGCAGCGCCATTGTGGTTGTATTTCACATAATACGCAGCCGTGAAAATCCTAGTAGGCAGCAAATAAAAAGTTATCATTGTCTTTTCTAAATTACGAGAACAAATAAGCAACAATTCCCAAATGCAACTGATATTTTTGCACCTTAAATTCACTATGCTTTTACAGTGTTTCCAAATTCAGAGCTTCATCATCATGCCATTTAGTGAAAGTGATGCATTCTCAGCTGCATTCGATGTTGACTTGCGTAACCGAGGAACGCAAGGGGTGATAAATGCGACTGCGCAGTATTTTCGAAATTTTGAAAAAAAGTTTGCATATAGGAAAGGCTAGAATAGCTCTTAGAATAGGCTCATATCAAATGTATACATGTGTGGCTTTGCTGGCATACTAGCACTCTGTTGGGCCAACAACGGAGAGCAGCTTCTATCCTCACAATGGGCTTCGTTTTCCTTTCCCGTATAGGACTGTGTTTTTAAGCTGAATAGATTTAAAAAAAGTTCACTGGTAATCCTCATGGACTAGTGCGACAGCGACGAAGCACACAAAAGCTGGTGTACATGAAAAACTTCCTGATTGTTCAAGCGAAGCGCAGTTCTTCGAGTTGTTCAACGAAAATGTGAAACCAGTTAAATGCAGAAGTCACCAAAAGATGGAGGAGAATAGTGAATGAGATGCTGTGCTGAGACGAGCTTTGTTCGATTCATGCTACATTCGTGTGTCATTTCCAAATTCATTGACGAAGAGAGAATGAAAATATGAGCTACAAAGTGATTAAGAAGAATTCAAGAGCTGAACAACGAGAAGGTGCCTCTCTCCCACAGGATTCTGTTAGTTGACAAATGAATAGTCCAAATTTGAATGGATTAAGAAGAACAAACCAAACAGCATTAAAACCCGATGGAAAACCCGATTTGTTGGCAAACATGAATAGCAAAAAGCTGTCAGTTCCACGCCAATGGGGCGTATACTATGCGAACCATTCCAATAAGTGGCCCTGGCGACATAGTTTTTCGCGGAATAAGTCGATAGGCCGTACTTGTTTAAGACAAACACTGCTCGGAGATAATATGATCTGCCAAGACACCCCTTGCCATCTATAGTGGATGAAGAGAAGTATGAGAATGATAAGATTATGAAGATAAGAAATATAAAAGAGCAAATGGATAGGAATTTGGTGGTAGACAAGCCACAACGAGCAGGTTTGTAAGCCGGCAAATAGCACCAGTATCTGTGCAGCATAATTCGAATGCTCAGAAGCTCCGTCGAAAAGTGAGAGATTAAGACACTCAAGTAAACTATGGTGGAGCGTCGTCCAATGTTTACCAATAATCGGAAGGAGGTAAATGGAATGTTTAACGCGTCAGGAAGTCTTATGGGTAATTAAGAAGGAAATATTTGAGAAGTGAGAGGAAAGGCAGTTTTTATTGTTTATCAACTAGACTGCTTAAATGGTCGTCAAATAATATTGCTATCGACAAGTTATGGAAGGGAGTGCCGAAAATTCTGCCATTCAAATATGTACCCTTTATCAATATATACCTATAATGCTACTCGATGGAACATATCGAGAATCCTACTGTCGGCTGAATGAGATTAAACAGCAGTTGAGAAAAAAGACTCGCTCGATGAGTGCAGTGGAACACTCTTCTCTTGTTTGCCAACATATACGCAAAGTTGCCGGCGTCGAGTGTCGAGGATCCGCGTGATAGTCAACTACGTAGAGAACTACATCGACATTTGGTGGTATGGAGTGCAAAAGGTGCAGTTCGTTATCCGGCTAGGTACGGAGATATCGATTTTCACAAGATCTCGTTGGCCCACCGTCTTGGCCCTCATACTACCGTTTCCGATGGGATGCAACAATCTCTCACTATTCATAAGGATTTCGAGATTCACTAATTGCCTTTGCGGCAAAGAGACTTTTGGCAATCTCCATCACTTCCTGGTTCAACAGGCTTTCTGCGACAAGTGGAGCTGTTAATGTTGCTATGGCGTGGAAATTAAATCCGTGGTAGTCAAAGCAAAGCCAGACCTACTGACCCCCAAAAAAGTTAAACTGATATATATTTACATATATATATACATATATATACATATATATACATATATATATATACATATATATACATATATATACATATATATACATATATATACATATATATATATATATTCTGATCTGTGAGAACTGCAGCTTGGTTTCCAGTATTTCCACGATCGTTAATGAATTGTCCGAGCAGCGATGGTGGTGGGGTTTCCGTTTCTTCCAATTACCGACCCACCGTGCCCGAATATTCAACGAATTCCGCGTGGATCGTCTTACAGCTGACATTTTGTCTCAGCTTCGACGGTGGCGGTACCGCTCCCTCTGGAGGTCCCTCTCGAGGGGCAGTGTCTGAGATGACGCTGATTTTAGAGGGCTGAGAAATTTCGGCAAAAAGGAAAGTGCATCGAATTCGTGGTGACTAGAACGCTTTGCTGTAGTAGGATTTCGACAGGAATGGTTTTGTTGAAACAAAAATACTTAGGTGTGCAGAATTTATTTTCACTGTTTCTGTGAATATTGGCGTACCAACGTATTCTCTGTGTTTGAATTAAGCTTTAGCACAAATATTAAACTCTTTTGATTTTGTATCCCGTTTTTTCTGCTGAGCGATTCTGAAGATGCAGCAGAATACTCACAGCTTTTACATTTATGATCTTTGGGCGAACTAGCAAAAACTTTCAAACCAAGTGGTTGGTACTGCTGTTGCTTTAAAAAACCTCAAAAACCTTTTATTCAAAGACGTAGAGGTCCACACAATTTTAACAAGATCTCAACGAGAAATCATTATACAGACTGGACTCTCTCTACTTCATTCCAAAAGGGCTGAGAAACTCAGCTGTTCCCTATACATGTTTATCACTGACGTAACCGAACTGTGAGAGTTCTCGCTATTTCTTGACCCCTGGATGTGGTTTGCTTCTTCGTCGTTTTAGTCAGTGATTCAAAGAACAACGAAAAGGGAACATGCACGAGAACAAAGAAATACAAAAAAAAAACGAAGGAGTACACCTACACAAATATTTTTTGTCGACGCTGAGAGATTTTTCTAGTTCAAATCAAAAATCTGACAAAAGTTTTTGGAGTTGAGAAAAGTTTTTTATAGCTGACATTGTTCCCGACAAATTGTCCATCTCTTCTTGTTTCGGAGAACAGGCAGAGGATTTGTGATCGCGGTTTTTGAAAAAGTCAGAATGCACTGGCAATTGTCTACAGCGCTTCGCCTTTATTATTTGTAGAGCGTAGCACTTCAGAGAATTTTTACACAAAACAGCTTGAGATTAACTATAACAATGCTCGCCTCAGTCGCACTTGACAACGGGCTCCGTGATTCTCAATGAAAGAAGCTGTCTATGAGCAAAGAACACCTAGAACCAAGTGGTCTCCTCGAACTGCAAGTGCTTCGTCATTAGAACACCGACATCGACACAGCCTACACTTCGAACAGGACTCTTGAAAAATAGGTCTAAAGAAGAAAACCTTTGTCTTGAAAGAAATTACATTTGCGAAACGCCATTTACAGACATTCGACATTTTCTGCACGCATGATTCACTCTACTGACACTGATATTTTCCACAAATGTTCTTTAAACCCTTAAAAAGCTAGGTCGTTTCATCCAGTGCAAAACGCAAGGAAGCCAGTAGGGTCAGAAAACTAGGGTTAAAACCTATGAAAATTTGAAAAGATGTATGCATTGGAGTAGTCCTGCCTTTGCATTCGGGCGAGGGTTCTTTTTAAAAAAACATCAATGTGATTTCCGAAGAAAAGAAAACATCTCAGAAACAAATTTTAGCGTACCAATAAGACGACGAACGACTAAGGGTAAAGGAAGAACAAAAGAGAAACGCTAACCAAACAAAATCGATGATTTATGAAAAAAAAACCTCTTTAAATCAAACGGCAATGCGTTAGAGATCCTGAGTTCGACAATCGAAGAAGTTTTTCACTTTCCATTTTTCCTTCGATGAGATTGGAAAACAGATTGGAATGAGATGTGAACTTTTTAAATAAGTTACTGGAAAAGTATTTAGACACACATGCGTTCGAATGAGTATGGGGACTACACAAAAGGCCATTTGGGCTTGAATGTGTACCTCATGGAGTGAAAAACCCAAAAGCCTTTAAGCAACGCGGTAGATCAACATGTTTAGAGCGAATGAAACATCTTTAGAACTCGTTCTCATATATAATGTTTTTTAGGCATCAATAAATAAAAGAATAAAAGGATAAAGCTCTCGGCCTTCATCAAATCCTGAGGGATGCGTCATACATTTGTCTTCACTATTCATCGTTCGGATGAGATCGAATGCATATCTGGCCTTTACAATTAGTCGCGGTGGCCTACTGATGTATCGAGCGAGTGCTGCTATCCTCCCAGACAAGTCTGATACCGATTTGCCGATCTCGCAGGGATGGAAAGCTTGGTGGGCCATGGGCGCAGAGATTGATTCCATGTGTGCGTCGCGGTGGCGCCTCCAACCACTGCGCCACATACGACCTTTTTATCGATACGTATTATCTAGTATTTAAAAACACTTTTAAATCACTTCTTCATTCTTCCACTTTTCAGAGAACTTTTTTGAAAAATATTTTCTTTTATAGCAGTTAGTAGAAGTTTTTATTTTGTTTTAACTTTTATTTACAGCCTATTCTTCTTTCAATGTAAGATATCATACGAAATACAACCACAAAAAGCCGAGATATTTGCAAAGTCATCAACTTTAATTCAAAGATTCTGTCCAACGAGTTTCCCTTAAAATGAGTTTTAAAAGTATCTACAGTGTAAGGACGGGTGTGGCGCAGTGGCCGGAGGCGCCCTGCAATACACATGGAATTGATTCCAGTGCCCGTGGCCCACCATACCTTTCATCCCTCCGGGGTCGGCGATTTGGTACCAAACTTGCCTGGGAGGACAGCAGCACTAGCTCGATGCATCGGTAAGCCACCGCGAGTTACTGTAAAGGCCAGATATGCATTCAATCACCTCCAAACAATGGTTAATGAAGTCGGATACATAGCGCATCACTCAGGAATGATTAACTTTATAAACAGTCAATGTTGCTGAAATATTTGCAAAACTCCGGACCACAGGTATATGCGGTGGGGTACGAACGCGCTACTGTCCTTTCCGGTGAGTAGCGCGTTCACCACCACACCATGCGGCTCCTTCGTTTCGCCTGTCTCCCAGGTAGTTCTATCGATCATTGCCACAGCAATCACCCGTCAGCGGGATTGATCTGGGGGTCCAAATCGGCAACGAACCCAGTCAAGCAGAGGCTGTAGTTATTATCACAATTTCAACTTATTATTTACTGCTTACTCTTTTTTTATGGCAGGGTATATGGGGAAATATAACTTCAATGATGTTGAGATATTTTGCAAACAGTATAAATGACTTTCTATGATCGTCTACCTAATATTATTCGCTATGGACTTGCTGCTACGGTCTTAAATAACGTGGTATTGGATTCCAGTAGAATATAGACGTGGAGACACTGCATCCAGAGGGCGTTGAGGATGAATCTACTTCCCACCTCCGATTATGTTCTTTTACCGATTTCCCAGCAATTCAAAGTAGTTGGAAAAAGTGCTACGGTTAGAGGCTCATTGCGAACAAAGATATCACGTTACAAAGAGCTTGAAGGTACGCAGAGAAAGAGGAGACGCTTACAAGTAGATGCACACCTGTGAACGAATCGCAATTGGTTGCAATGAAAGGAGAAGGGATTCACAGAGGAAACTCGTGTGCATGTGTTTTCCTTCATTGGAAGATCTCGGTTAGCTTTCTAGAGAGTGTTCTCTTTCGAATTTTAGAGTGGTTTAAACGTAAAGTTGCTCCAAAGTCGTAGAATCAGCAAGAGTACTCGAGAACCTACCCCTGCGAAACCTAGAAGATACGTTTAGGGTATGTTTGTCATGGTACATGGATGTTTCTCTTTACGCTATCCTTAAGATGTAGCACGCAAATGACAAAGTCTCAGTTGCAATCGTTACCTATTCATATTACCTCACAAGGTGTACAGAGGAAGTTAAATTCATTCTGAGCATAGGTGACCCAGTGGTTCCGCAAATCACAGATTGCCATATGAAGCCACTGAAAAGCCAGAAGTGTTTCAAGAAGGCTGAGCTCATTGAAAATATTGCTCAGAAAAATTCTTCGATTTCCTTCAAGAGATTCGATTCAGAACGAATAATTCAAAGGCATACATCACAAGAGGCTGACATGAAAAGGGCCTGAACTGGGCTGCATACGTTTGCCAGAAATGGATAGAAGATTGAAGGCTAAGTGAGTCCTGAGAAGTGGGTTTTTTTGAAATGAAGTCCACCGTTGCGAAAGTTAACACGAAGCGAACTCTCTTAGAGCGAGAATGAATCGAGTTTTGCACACGAAAAAAATCTAGAATATGGAAACGCTCATAAACTAAAAATTTTGCAAGAAAAGCGAAAGATCATTCATAAGGAGTTCAGTTATTCTAAGGTACTAATTTCAAAGGATATTAGCGATGTAGCAACTGTTGAGAAGAAAGAACAGCAACCTCTGCCACGCTATGCGGTGACACACATATCAAAGAAAAACGGCGCAAGTCGCATCTGTCACCTCTCCGTTCTATCGGATGAACTAAGAGGATGTCGTTCTCATTTAATGTGAGAAATCAAGTACAGCACCTAGTCATAAGGTGCCGCGAAGCTCTTAAGAGATTGTTTATGTCATCATTGCCCACGCACTCGATTGTTAACGCCATCGTGGTGAAATTTGATCATTGCTGGAGCAGTTGAAGCGCTTCTTTTTCCAAAATCGAACGAAAGGAAATCTGTTTAAAACGTTATCTCCAATCCTTCGTTGCTATTTTTAGCTTCATTGTCCTAACAAAGGAACTAACTCAAAAAAATGAACAGTGGTGTTGTGAATCCACTGGCGTTTGAAGCTGACAAAACTACCATCTTTTCGGACAAGTAATGCATATCGTTCATTACTGCGTGAAGAGGTTTGGATTAGTTGTCTTCGAAAATATCTGTTTGCATAAACAAACTTGTGACGTGCTTTGCACGAGTCCTTATAACGTGGTTGTGCAGGGCCTTGCAAGGCACACGTTATCATTGGTTCTATCAGCCAAACAGCAGCCAACAAGCCCTTCGGCAGTTCGGGGTAGTCAAATTTCTACCATTGCTGTCTAGACGGATAGCATCATCTACCTGAAAAATCGGTAGGTCGTCTGCATGTTACTGCTATCTCAACATATGCATTCAATCACTTCGATGATGCTGGATGGAGTCGAATGCATGAGGATTCATCAATGCCGAACGTTACATCCTTTATTCTTGTGTGGATCTCACCAGTTTTACCAGTTTTCACTAAGCCTTCCAAGATTATTCTTTTTTATTCCTGTTGATTTTTATTCATATGTAACGGAACAAGAACACCACGCGCAATATATGGGCATTTTATCTGTTTGTCATTTTCGTCTCCTCAATTCTTTGCACCACCAACCAGCTTCCTGGGTAGCGTATGAGATTATATGGCTTAATGTCTCCAACTATTACTTATTTTTGTGCTTAGTTAGCCGTACCTATCTGCTATGTTCTACTAACGCAAGCCTAATTTAAAAAGTGAACATATTGCCCAATCGCAAATTAAAGGGGGTTATTTCAGCCTTTAATGAAATCTATTTTACAAAATATGTATACGTCTGTATTTCCTTGAGAATAATTAGATTAAAACTCAAAAAACCGACTTTCCATAAAGCTCGACATATGTCTATATGTGTTCTCACGAACTGCCTTTGTTTAGCCAGTGCAAGTTTGGTGTAAGTAGTTGTTGTTCTCGTTGTTGTTATTTTTGTTGCACGATCTCTGACGTTTAATGGATCACTCCTCCCTTAGAGCCGTGCTGTTGCGGGTGGAACCAGCCGTGTGTTAAAAAATAGTGCACACTTCCGCTAAGAAAAGCTAATCCACTTGGTCCGATCGCATGAAATTTTGCTGTCCTGGTGTCTATGTTTTCACCGATGGAGTTCAGTTTTCACTAGGCCGTTGAACCGCTTCCATCGAAGAACATTTGGCCTCCGAAAAAAATGTATTACGTGATAAGAAATTTTTTGGCTCCTTTGGTAGATTTTTCCAGAATCATTTGCAAGAGCTGCCGTCGAAAGTTCATTCCGTATCAATCGCATTTTCCCTGATCTCCTACTCGAACGCTCATGCAATCCTGGCACACATAAATCAGAAGGAAATATAGAGTCGAGGAGAAAGATGCATAAATTAGATATTCTTCAGCCATTTTTAGCCACTTTTTCGACATTGAATTTGAATTGAGTGGTCATCAAATCTTATAATATTCGAGGACGCTTGTTTAAGGCTGATTTAAACAATAGGAACTCATTCTTTTTTCCGGAAGATTACCTTGCTTCAATTAATATAGTGATCGGTCTTTCCAAATCCGTGATGGGATTCAAACTGGTTCATGTAAGATACTGTGAAAACTGTACAACGAACATTGGGAGGTGGTGTCTCTGCCGTCCATTGATGCTCACTGCGATTTTTCCATATTTAAGCGTGGTGTGAAGTATTCTATAACACCGCTCACTTGCTTACGTAAGATTGTTTGACTTTCTCAGGCAGCTCTCTTCACGTCAGTAGTGCAATTGCAGCAGGATCGGATCTCGTTTGCATTATGCTTCTACCCAGGTTTAGGATTGCGTTCAAGTAATGGACCTACTAATCAATGATAAAGATTTTGTGTGAAGAACAGTTGAAGTGGAAAGTTCGAAACAGATTTCATTCCATTTCTTTGGTAGAAAAGAATGTCTATTTTCTCTGTTCAATTTTTCAATTTTGTCTCCCAAAGACGAATAATGGCTAAACGAATAATGCTTCAAACTGCCACGACCGACTTTCTATTAACCTCGGCATTGATCAAGTGATTTTGTTCGTATTTTTTGAGCAAACGCGAGGTGTTATTGTTCTTTGTTCACGATTAAGCTGACGTTTCGGCGAATTTCGCCTTCTTCAGAGCCGCTTTCTATGAGGTCTCAACTAAGTATAAGTACTTAGTAAGTAAGTAGTAAGTACTATATACTTAGTTGAGACCTCATAGAAAGCGGCTCTGAAGAAGGCGAAATTCGCCGAAACGTCAGCTTAATCGTGAACAAAGAACAATAACACCTCGCGTTTGCTCAAAAAATACGAACAGAATAATGCTTCGTTCTTGCAAACCTCATGGATCTTTTCGTGTTTATATACGTTTCACGAATGATCCTCAATTCCTCGTCATGCACCCTTATAGAGAATTTCCCTTAGATAGAGAATTTTCTATCTACCTAACAAAGACATTCTATAAGTCGACAGACTGCATTTGCCACAACGCCCGCGTGCCTGCCCTACATCCACATCCCATTCTACCCATTGGGCACGCCACTAGACACAGTATCTTGTAGCCATTATTCACGCTACCAGGCATGCTATTGGGCACGTCTGATTGCCGGTGACTAGACCCTGCGACCGGAGCCTTGACCCTACCACCAACGCCACTCGCTTGGACTTAGCTACGCCCACTAACACCGTCATTTGGCTTCTGACGACGCATTGGAGGTCGCCGTTGCCATTCCATCATCATTTCCCTCCCGCTTAATCTTTCTTTACAAATTCATTTGCTTAGGTTGTAATGGTATTGACTGTAATCCTTAGCTCCTGCATTGCTAATACATTAACTTCATTGCTCAGAAGTACTTTACAAGCAATTCTTCGCTCTTATTCACTCCCACTAACGCTCGACGGCTCACCGCAAGAATATGGCAGGCGTTCGCGGGGTTGAATAAGAGTGAAGAATTGCTGGTAAAGTACGTGTGAGCAATGAAGGTATTTATGTTAATAACACAACGTAATTACATGAGAACCGGCGATAACATTAATGTATTAGCAATGCAGGATCTAAGGATTACAGTTAATATCACTACAACCTAAGCAAATGAATTTGTAAAAGAAGATAAAGCGGGATGGAAATGATGATGGCTCGAATCGAGTAATCTCACGCCGGCAGCACTCATTTATACACAACGATTGTTATTGTTATGATTATCTGGTGATAACAACTTGTTTTTCCCGAACAATCCATACTGCAGCGTTCGGTACCATTATCAGCTAGCGCGGAGTACAACTATTTTTCAAAAACCGATTCTCTTCTAACTTCTTAATGATTAAGCAGTGTGTAATCTTCCATTGATGCGCTAACACGAGTTTCCGAGAAAAACAAACTATCGTGGGCGGATAATCAGCATCAACAACAACCGTCCTGTATAAAAGAGCGCTGTCGTGTGCGCCTACTTCATTCAAACGGTGCAATACTGGATTCTACTCGATGCGATTACGAAGACCCACATCGGAAGAAGGACGTGGACAACTGTGGACAAGACGACTCGTTTATCCATGACGTATTAGATTATCCGTGAAAAAGGAACTCGTTGGTTAGTTATGTGGAGAGAAATCGCTTTTTGAAATAAGACGCTTCAATGTACTTCGTGTCCGTAGAGTGCGTAGGAATAAACAGCAAAGATGTGCCGGAGAAAACTCATGCTGAAGATTGTCTGAGGGAGAATGTGAGGAAAACTGATGGAGATCAACACTATACATCTTATACAGTCTAAGACCCATTCTGTCTTGTTTTTTCGAAGTCTAATAGCTTAATGTTGACTTTTCTGACTTTTTATTTACTGCCTCTTACAAGTTTTAACGGCAGGGTATTATTTGTGAAACAATCACAATGATGCTGAGATATTTGCAAACCTCAAGACCTTAGGTGTCTGCAGTGGGGAACGAACGCGCTATTACCCTTTCCGGGGACTAACGCGTTCACCACCACACCATACGGGTCTTTCGTTTCACCTATCTCTCAGCTAGATCTAATGGATTGTTTTATCGTTATTTTATCAGTGCTTTTCCACTAAGTGCTGGTGAGGGGATAACTGCAGCTAGTCAGAGTTTAGAACATAATGATTGGCCCAAAATGAGGTTACTTCACAGATTTCATTTTTCATTTTCACAACGAATTTGCTGCTAGCTGACTGATATCAGAAGGACGGAAAATACGATTGAACAAGGTCAATCGCATCAGTGACAAAGCGAAATGTGCAGTGGTCTCTCGCAGCTGTATAGTGTCCATATTTTCCTCCTTTGGTTTTCATTCCATAAGTGAAGACAAATGTGCCCGCTGTGAAAAGTAACTTTGCCCTTTATGAAATATTCTCTTAGAAGTCTCCAGCAAGAAATTATACAGAAAAAATAAAATGGTCAATTGGTCCGCAATTAAGATTAGAAGCTTCTCACCTTAGTGGCCTTAGTTTTCATAGTTCCTTCATGGACGGTTTCCTTTCCTTAACTCGAAAAAACTCTGTTTCCGTTCTACTGGAACAGTTTTCTTCAGAAATCTCAATGGTTGTGCTTTGTTTATCTGCTAAGATTTGCTGCACACATATTTGCTGTGCTATCAGTGGCCTCCGGAGGCTTCGCACTTTTTTCCTTAATTTATTACGAGATTAACGTCCTCACTCAGTGTTTATTCTTAAAGATTTTTAGTTTATACCCTCACTGATCTGTAAAAATGCTAGAAACGCTTCCCATTGAAGGAAAACAACGTCACTAGTATAATATTTGACACCTCCGCGACGCTATGCAGAGTAAAAAGAAAAGAGTAAAAAAGAGTAAAAGAATGGGAGAGAAAATGAAAAATGTAGTTTGGACGATATGAATCGATTTAAATTCATTTTGATTTCGTAATTTCGAAAAAGGGACTTTTTGTACAATGTCTTCTAGATGAAGTTGATATATTCCTCTACGCTAGGCGAGAAATGTCTTAAAAATCGACTTTTGTGAAACCTCGGGAAAAATAATCAATGTTTTTCTAGATTACTGAGGTAACCCAAGGTTATTATGATATAATATATTATACTATAATATACTCGGATACCGTTTCGACGTTTTCATTTTCCTTAGAGTCGATGATTTGAGTCGATGGTCCACAGTCGTTCGTCTTCGTCGTCACATCGGGTCGAATACAGTGAAATGGAGCTATGCTCGAATGAGAAGCCTCACTCGAAGGTGCCCTTTTGTAAATGGATGGATGTTGAAACGCTGCTGCCATCCATTATGACCTGCTTGATAATGAAGAAGTTATTAAGATGGTTCTCCTGCACTATTTTAAATTGTGGCTCCCTGGAACCCCGCAGCAAGCCAAGTCAAGGTCTAGGTAGTCACCACCATAAGCCCTTGCCACCGTTGTGGATCAGAAGGAGATTTGCCACCATGTGACTAGTTTTATACCAGGACTGTGGTAGATCCTGGTACTGCTTTACTCTTAGCTGGCTTCCTGACTGAAACGCCGGGCTCAGCTTGGGAGACTCTCTCCGCGAGGGGAAGAATTCTCCGCTGTACAACGCAGCACGACACCTAGGACCACCTTCCAGCCACGATGAGGTAAATCGTTGGGAGGATCTGTGATCAGCATTTGAAAAAAGCAGGAATACATATTTGTGGTCCTTCAGTAGACTTTTATTGATTGATACTTACTTACTTGATACTTGAATGGCCCGTTCTCATTGGTTGTGCGGGCCCCAGCATAATCTCCATTTTTCGGAGATTTGCTGGTTAAGCCATTATGGTTCCCTAGAGTCTCGAGGTCAGCCTAGCCAAAGTCTACCCCAGGTCTTGACCACCACAGGCAGTCGCAGTCTTTGTGGAACAGAGGGAGATTTACCACCATGCGTCTTTGATTCCATGACAGTGGTGGACCCTGGTAATTTTTTACTCTTAACTAGGCATTCTGATGGAAACGCCGGGCTCCTTCTCAGCTTAGGAGACCATGCCATGGTGATGAATCCCCCCGCTGTACATCGCAGCCCGACACACAGGAACACCTCCCAGTCACGATGAGGCGGGTAAACCGTTGGGAAGATTGTACGATGTTAGGTTATATAAATAAAAAACTAAAGTTCTAATGTATTCTTTCTTGATAAGCTTGCACGAGGTTGATAAACATATTTATTTTCGGCTAACGTTTCGACGTCTTCGTCTTCCTCAGAGCCGGTGATCCGAGTCGATGGTCCATGCTTGTTGTTCGCCTCGACGTTGCGTCTTCGCCTTCCTGTCGAGCCAGATCTTCCTCAGCGAGCCATCTTCTCGAAAATTCGAGAAATTCGAGGAAGATCTGGCTCGACAGGAAGGCGAAGACGCAACGTCGAGGCGAACAACAAGCATGGACCATCGACTCGGATCACCGGCTCTGAGGAAGACCAAGACGTCGAAACGTTAGCCGAAAATAAATATATTTATCAACCTCGTGCAAGCTTATCAAGAAAGAATACATATTGATTAGTCACACCGAGGTTTAGGGAAGGTCGGTTTCGAAATAAAGTTCTAATATTTTTACAAAATTTAAGAAGTTGTAACCGATAGCAGATCTCCCGAAAGTAGAACCAATGCGTTTTTGGTTTAAGAATAAATTAAAAGTAGAAAAGCTCTAAAAGTCAAAGAAGGGAAAAGAGAGGGATAAAAGGCAGAGATACTCGCCTAATTTACTTTGTTTATCTCGAATTTTTCTCGTAGTTTTCAAATTCTGTTTTTCTAATATTGAAGTCGACCGATTTCAGCCAATGACTACGCAGTCGTTTACTCAGTTCGTGCGTACGATAGAAGGCCAGAACCAGGTCAGTGGTGTTTCGAAAGCAGTAGCGATGTTTAAGATCTTCTGAGATGGCGGCAGCAAAGCAGCGGAAAGGGAGGAATACAAAATAATTGGATCATTCGTGAACTCAGAGAGCTGAGCACTCTCATATAACTGAAGAATGCATTACAGTTAGGCACAATTCCAGGCCTGCAGTGTAACCGATCAACTCCTGATGTTATCCTTTTCTTTTACCATCTTTTATGTTGCACATACTACGTCAATTTTTAAAACGTATTTTTAATCGAGCCAGAAATGGAGAGTAAGGAGGCAGACATAACACCGTATTATTTATGGCTGTTGACGACAGTACGTTCCCTTTATAGAGTAATACACTAGCATAAAGTAATGCGGTATTGATAACGTCTTCCCCAGCAGCCGTAAGGAAAGACTCTCCAACAAGAAAGAAACTTCCTTTCAAAGTTAATTGTACTTCCAAGTACTCAGTGCACAACACAACACGGAATTGTCGTTGATTTTTGTCTTGACAAAGGCTGTTTCACTCCACGCAGTTGCAGCGATCTCTACTGTCTTGAGCGTATTGCGATGCAAATCAGACTTCGTCGGGGATTTATCTGATTTTTGGAAATTTGCTCAAACACTTCTAAGAAATTCCAAGCATAACGCCGTACTTCTTCAATCATTGGTGCATGGTTGCGATGAACCTGCTGAGGATTAACTGACTTGATGGTTAAGATAGCGCGACTCCGCATCCGAGGTACACGTTTTGGTTCTTAGTGAACTTATTTTTTAAGTAAACGCCTACATCACTTCGCTGCTCGGGCTGTTTATTAATGAGTTTGGAGATGATAGGACATATGGCTATTCGTTTTGTGCCAACGACTTTGCTGATCGTTTGACCAGACATATGGGCTTTAGGAACTTTTGTTGACATAAAGCATCAAAGGTCCTGACGTGATTATTTGAGGCGACAAAATGGAATCCATTCGCGAAGAATTTAATCGGTCAATTACGAAATGACGTTTTCCCTTCACAAAGTCAAAGCAGCCAATTACAAAATGATTTGCACCAGTGGCAAAGTGATGCCCTTTGTGAACAGCCTACTCTTGCACCACCATTTCCAGTACTTAAACTTCAACTTGTATCAGATATGCATAAAAAATTTTTTTAAAGCGTAATCAGAACGTAAATCTTTTGGCAGAGTCGAATGGCTTTTCGATGACTAGGACACCATGAATGCTCTATTGTCACAGATCGTTTCAGCTCAATATAATTTCCACCTGCTTCTTTCCCATGCTATGTCCTTAGCCCTTAATCATATAGATGATCAATAATATCCATGGTAAGGTCTACTGGTTCACGGCTAGCCTACATCTTGTTCTGTTCTTACATCATTACAGACATACTCACATAGAGCCTCTCAGTAACGTTAATGACAAAATTCCAAGTTCTTCGACAAGCAACTTGTGTTCTAGAGAAGTATTTAGCCTGATAAATTATTCCTGTCCAAAAAACTCTTGATTTAAGATGATTCCCACTCTAGCATAGCAGGAACTTGATTTCGTCCACAGGCTGAAGAAGAGTTTTGAATGGAAGAAGCGGAAGTAGGGCTGACTAGAATCACATCCATACTGAAGGGTGGAATAGGCAGTCTTCTTAAAACCTTGATACAGTTTTTTTCCCCATGGAAAATTCTATTACAAGGATGACTTTCTTGTTTCCAAAAAAGTTTTTGCAACACAAAGGTTCGATGAGTAGAGAGAGACACATAAATACGGTACCCCCTAATGTTATTTCGAAATCACCTGTATTGCATTTCACTGCACTTGGATGACGATAGTTGTCAAGCTGTTTGATTCTTTGCCAACTAACTTGTGAATTATGTTTCGTAGGGATTCTCTCCATAATGGAACTGAGAACATGAACAGCTTTTAGGTAGAGCTGGGTCATGCGCTTGGAAGGCAGTCGTCGAAAGGCAACATTTCAAGAATCTTGCCGCTCAGGGATCCGATTGTTATTCTTAACAAAAATAACGTTGGAAATTACAATCCGAATCTGAAAAACGAGGTAGAATCCTAAAATTCCATAAGATTTGTCACTTTGTGGTCCGTAGTTTGCTTAGCTTTCTTAGTTGATGAGATGGGATTGAACATGATGAAATGGGATTTCTTTTTAAGTTATAGGGAAAAACTGTAATTAGATTGCTACAAAATCAAAAGTAAAAATAACTAAGGTTTGGGTATCACGAAAACGTGTTTGGTTTCATGAGCGGAAGGTATCGACACACAAAGCACAAGCGATGCATTGTCTGCAATGCATTTGACCCAAAATTGTGGCCTCTTTATATTTTGGACCAATATATTTTCCCTCATATTTAAGCTTGCTAACTGAAGTAAAAGGGCTAAGAACTATAAATAGTTTTCAAGCAAAGGCATGCTTTGATATTCAACTAAAACGAAAGAAATTCTAATTTTCTTGGTCCACGAAATTCGTTTGGAGTCGTCGAGTGTCGTTCTCAAAAAGAAGAACAATTGAGGAAGCGAAACTACGTCTGACAGGAGACGAGGGTGTTCCCCAAAGTACGGCTGGTGTTTCTGCGTTGGAAATTCCCAAAACCCAAACTTCGCTTCCTGTCCTTTTTGAAAATTTTAATGCTAAACGGAACCAAAATTGAAGCGAAATTTTATTAAATATGTGTATATGTGCATATGTATATCATAGATATCATGTATCATAGATATCATAGATGTATATCACACACATGTATACTTAAAATTAAGTGGAAAGAAAAAAATTCTCTTCTGTAAGTCTAGGAAGTTCTCAGTTCCTTCAGTTCTCAGTTGTTTGAGGAAGGTTCCTCAAACACATTTAGCCTAGAAAATATCATCAATTGTCGAAAGACGAGCATTGAACGCAGTGTGTTAGTTGCTCTGGACATTTTCCTGTAGTACCAAAAAAGAGTAGTAAACTGCCACAAAATTAGGCCTGGTTTGATTCGAAGCCTTGTTTTACTTTGAAGGGAAATGTAATATGAAACCAAACGAATTCCATTAATTTAATTGAATAAATTCTAAATCAGACTTAAAGAGACAGAAAATGCTTAGAAACTTGGAATGCCTGCCTGGCTTCTATAGACCTAAAAAATTGTGAGAAAAACAACCAGGGCTACGAGACCTTGGTGGATGAGAAGTGTCCAGAGGAGCTTATTGAAGAAGTCGGGCAACAACTAAACTGCTTTTTAACGTCTCGGCGTCAATTCTTCTAAATAATGCATAGTTTTTAAAGAGAGGATTTCTGCCCATTGATAGATATCTTGGAAAGCCATAGAAGCCTTCATTGCCTACGCAAATCTGTTCTACTGAAGTGAATGGACTTCCTCCATGTTTTGACAATACACATATTCTTATTCTACTAGTTACCAGCAGTGACTTTTTATGAAGCTCAAGAGGAGAAACTATAACATTAAAATATTCCGGAGTCAATGAGTAGTCGGTTAGAATGAGCCAGCTATGCAAGCAATCCTCGAACACCTTATACAACAAGACCGAGCAATAAACATGAGTGGCATGTTGATTCAGCAGCTCACGGTTCTCCTAAAACGGTGTCAATACTACTCACTATTAAGGAGGTCGTCCGGGAAATAAATGCATGAATAATATTGCATTGCCAGTGGGACAGCGACTGGCAATTGCGCTGATGTCTAAGGTTGAAACCTTCGTACTCGGTTTCCAGTCACTACTCTAGCGCAGTTAAATCGACGACTGCTTTGGCATCAGCTCAACGCAAGAAGAGGTGGACAAATGTTTTGAATTTCTAAGTTTACAATAAAAGTAGGTAGATTTCACGACCGACTTTTTATTAACCTCGGCACTGATTCAATAATTCCTTATACTCTCCTTGGGCAAACATGAGGTGTTACTTTATTCTTCACTGATGGAAAAGCTGACTTTCCGGCGGATTTTGCCTCCCTCAGAGCCTGGATTTAGCGAATTTTACCTTTCCAGGCTATGAGGAAGGCGAAAAAACGTCAGGTATTCCATGAATAAAGAATAAGATAACACCTCGTGCTTGCTCACCAAGAATATAAAGAATTACATAGATTTCAGTCGTAAAAAGACTGACTTCCATTTTTGTGCGTTCACATTACCCTATCCAGAAACCGTTACATATGGTAGCGAAATCCCAGTACCAAAATGTACTGCTCATTACCTCCACCCCTTCCTTTCACACGAGAAAATGGCACTTGTGAGAAACATGTTTTGAACAGCCACTGGCTATCGACAGAGAAGAAAGCAGAAAGAAGAATCATTGAAAACTCCGCGGCAAATACCCATTTCCACTAACTGCCGAACCGTAGTTCCTCGGGATAGGTTCAGGGTGAGAACCACGCCCTCAAACATACACAGCGAGGAAGGGGCTCCCTTTATCCTGTGAAAATAATGGTAAAGTAGTGACTGAAAGACCACCGAAAACATTAAGAGGCCAGATAGTACGTACCCGTTTGCATGACCGTCAGTGCGCAACATAAAACTGCATAATTTGCCCTAACGGTAGAAACGGTGAACATGAGTTCGGCTATGGTGAACTTGAGCTCTTGTAAAGTCTATTTGGGCGAATACGTTCACGAAACGAGTAAACGCGTAGACCACACTGCTTGCTTACAAAAGAAGCACCTAATTGGGAAACTTTAGCAGAGCACTCTAGTAGGCACGCAAAGGACACAGACAAAACGGGTAAGATTTTGAATAAGTAGCGGCCATACTCAATAGTCTAAGTCTTTAGCGGGTAAAACCCTCACAGCATTCTGTAAAAATTCCAAGAGTCCAAAAATAAACCTCATGAGGAACGCCTCATTGCCATGCGATATCTCACACACTTCTTCAGAGTTCATCCAAGTGAATTCTGTACGGGTGTTTCCTCTTGGAGTACTAAGCGAGATGTTCACAGAAAGCGACCAGAGTGTGAAGAAGCTTTTTTGTTCTCAATGCGGGTATCGCCATTTCTCTATCGAAGCTGTGGAGGTTTTTGGCTGACTGAAGTGCAACCAACTTGATCTTTCCTTGCTCTTAATAAGGTGAAGCCTGCCCAAACGTTAGCTACTGTTAACAAATAGTATCATGTGTGCTTACCAAGAGAACCACGAATGAACAACAAACGTGAACAACGCCGAGATTAACAATAACGGTCTTAAGAACTAATAAAGACTATCTCGGCGATTAAGCGTAATTTCAAAGCTAAGATAAGCCACTGCAAATAGGTTGCTTAGCAATTGCCCTTTCATTCACGTAAATCTAGTGGAAACGTTCGATCACATCTGGTCTCTTAGAAGAAATTTAAGGAAAATGTCAAATAAATTCGAAGAAGGATTCAATGCTGAGCAGCAATTTGTGGTTGGAAATGAATTCGATGTTCAGTTATGTGTTGAGTTCAATGGAGCGCTCGTTGCAAAGCTCATTCGGAAGAGGGCAATCGTGCAAAGTGCAAAACATGTTGGAGAAACTCTCTTGCCACTCAAAATCTCACCCCTCCAAAGAGAAAGGAATGACGTTCGCTTTCGCAATCGTAATGTTGTCATTTGCTAGCCGACACCAATTGTTCAATGCGGCATCATATAAACTTAAACAAAAGGCAAAAGCCTAGGTTGAGCCCTAGGAAGCCAAATAAAGGTTGGCAGCTCGGCCAACCAAAATTTAGACAACATTTATCGATAATGGGTTCTTATCTATACAGCTTATAACCAGCACTTCAAATAAGACCTTTGTAAAGGTTTCCTAGTTTCTTAAGCCTTATATTCCATTTCTCAAGTAAGCTTTCCATAGAAAACGATTGGTCTTTCGTTGGGAGCCACACTTGTGAATAGCTGATTCATCAAACATTTCAGACACTTTCACTCATCTGCAGATACATCCAATGCCCCTTCCTGGACAGAAACTGCTCTACAACAGTTCGTGCACTAGGGCATTGTTGTGACATATGCGGTGAGCTTTTTGTTGATCAATTTCAGCAAATCCAACCACAAGATCCAAGTAAAAGTAGTTATTTCTCCTTTAATGACTCAGAGATTCACTATAATTTCATTGTAGTTGAATTTTTTGCCCTACCGGTGTTATCAACAATCACCATTCAAAGGGGATAATCTGGAGAGCGCAAATTAGCACTGAACTCTGTTAAGCCGGAGCTACAATCATAATATTTCAAAACTGACTTTCCTTTAACCTCGGTATTACTAATCAGTATGTATTCTTTCTTTGAAAGAAATACAGCTATCAAACATCAACATCCTGTATAAAATGACGTCACTGAGTGAGTATGCTTCATTCGAGGGGATGGACCGCTTAGGAAGACTTGACTTGACACGAAGGCGAAGCCACCACATCGAGACGAAGAACAGGCGTGGACCATCGACTCGGATCATCGGCTCTGATGTAGACGAAGACGTCGAAACGTTAGCCGAAAGTAAATATATTTATCAACGTCGTGTAAGCTCATCAAAGAAGGAATATGTATACAAAATAACACTTCTGAGTTCAAAGAGGATGAAATTGCTTATAAAAGGCACATCGATGTGTTGCAATGAGAACGCTGATTTTTTTCGGTAAGATGCGACAACACACAAAGCTTGCGAATAGTAATCCTCTCGAGCTCCGGGTGAATTGTTTCGTGGATTCAGCGGAACAAAAAATTTACTTGACGTATTCAAAGTACTCTCCCTTTAGAGTAAATTACCTTAACTTCCAAGTCATTTTTCTTCCATTGCAATAGATTTGGCGACATTTTCCTGCCTTTCTTAATGTATTTTCTTCTTCCAGTTCATCCTGTCAGGCTCAGAAATTTGCATAAGCACTGCATTCGGCTTTTTCAACTTTCTCTTTCACGTCAACCATTTATAGGTGCGGTAATGACATTTGCTTCTAATAAATTCACCGTGAACGACATCTCTGAAGTGGTTAGAGATGTGGTAGAGGACATAAATCTCAACGGCCTCATACAGTACTCTATTGAACGCATTGACACGGAAGATGATGACGAAGTTGTTCCACGCTATCAGGTAACAGCGAATCGTCTTCAACAAAAAACAGCATGCTCAAAGCGGGTTTACAACATCATAGGCATTAACTGCAGATATCACATTAGAATTAGAAATAGAACGATAAAGGCGAAAAACACCTTTCGAAGGGAAGGATATCTATGAACTTTCCCAAACAATTTCTTAACTGAGGAGGTTGATCTTCAATAATTGAATCCATGTACTAACCGTACACACGCGAAGTGTAAAGGTGTTGCAAAACGAAAGAAAACTCTATCTTTGGTTCCACAAACTCTCATTTTCAAAAGAGAGAGTCTACCAACGATTGCAGCGTTGCGCCGTCTTTCTCAAATAAGATTAATTTTATGATTCATGTTTCTGTAGTTGAGAGACAGGCGAAACGAAGGACCCGCATGGTGTGGTGGTGAATGCGTTAGAATACAGAAAGGGTAATAGAGCGTTCGTTCCCCACCGTAGACATGCGGTCCGAAGTTTTGCAAATATCTCAGCATCAATGTGGTTGTATTTCGCATAATACCTTGCCGTGAAAATTGTAGTGGGCAGCAAATCAAAAGTTAACAATATTTTTGTCGTTTAACACCACGAGCATTTTCAGGTCGTAAACTCCGCTTTATTGAAATATTATTATGAAAATAAGCGTTTTTATCGGGAACACAGTTTTCGATGGATGAGTGTAACCATTCAGATTGTTGGCTTTCCTATGAATTCATACGACGAAACGGTTTTCGCCACATTCACTTTGGCACTGCACTACAAATTGACTAGTTTAAGAGGTGTCCACTGGAAGTTATTCATTTAATGGCACTTGGTTTGACTGCTCTCAATATTTCTTATATTCAGAAAATTTGATGGAGTACTTTAGTGCCGAATACAAATGGAGCGAGCTTGATCACTCTTATTCCACAGGTAACGGCTATTTCATATTAAAAGAAGACAAAATGAGCCAAAAAACCAAGAAAGATGTAGAGCAAACCAAAGCAGCATCGGTCTGTGAGTGGACGTTCTACCTGTGTTCGGCTTTTAAAGGATCTTCGTTTGTCGGGTGCCTTTAACTCATACATCCTAAGAGTTCACCGCCTCATCGTGGCTGGGAGGTGTTCCTGGATGTCGGACTGCGATGTACAGCGGAGGATTAATCAACTGGCAGGGTCTCCCAAGCTGAGAGGGAGTCCGGCGTTTCTATCAGGAAGCCTAACTAAGAGTAAACCAATACCAGGATCCGCCACCGTCCTACTATTATCAAAGTCGCATTGTGGCAAATCTCTCTCTGATCCACGAGGGCGGCAACGGCCAGCGGTGGTGACGACCTGGGGCAGACTGGTTGGGCTGACATCGGGACTCCAGGAAAACAGTGGCTAAACCAGCAAAACTCCAAAAAAATGGAGACTATGCTGGTGCCCGTACAACCAGCGAGGACGAGCCAATTAAGTATCAAGTATCAAGTAAGTTTTAATTCCTGTCTATAGCTCTTTGAAAATCGCGGCAATGCTTTCGGTTTTCTTTCCAGAACAAATGGTTCGTTTAGTGGCGCATAAAAGTGTTACCCATTCGGAACTAACGGTGTATTTTCCTATTAGTATCTACGCAATACAATACAACACTAGCTGACGTTTCGGCAGTATCGGCTTCTTCAGAGCCTGGAAGGGTATACTGATATACAATTTACTAAGCCAAGCGCTTCAAAACACAAAAAGACGAAAAACTCTACGGTAAATACTTGATCAACAGCTTCTCGAGAATCTCACCGCCTTTTACGTGACTTCCAAAGAGGAAGTTTAGAGCAGCTGATTATAGTCGCATATGGTTGATGACTGCACCATCCCACATCAGAAATTGATGCGAACATACAGGGTCAGGTCGCGTATGACCTTCGGGCATTCATCCCTGCTATTCATTGTAGGGATTTTGGCATTTATCCAAAAAGCCTCAAGAAGTTTTTGCCCTGGTGTTTTAGTCTCCTGTGCAAGGATATTCACTTTTACTTCAAAATCGCCTCCGCAGTGCTTTTGAATCCTATGCGTGCCTAGTGGAGTACTTTGTCTTAGTTTTCGTTTGCCATCTAGGTGTTCTTTTATACGGATACACAAAGGTGTGCCCGTTTCGCCAATATATTCATCTGCTCAATTATTACAAGAGATCAAGTGTACCGTACCTGAACTCATGCAATCACCGCCCATGCCGTAAGGGCAAATTACAAAAATTTGTTGTTTCGCATAGACGGTCATGCAGGCCGCTACAAACTAACTGACGACGAAGAATATTCGGTGGTATTTCAATTATCAATTCTACACAGCTGATAATGGGCCTAACCTTAAATGATGACGGATGGTTGACGCAAGATCATCAGGTGATACCAACTTATGTGTTTTAATAAGTAGGCATAGGGCGAGACATGTTTGTAAATCCTGCAGTAACTGCCACGACCGACTTTCTATTAACCTCGGCATTGATCAAGTGATTTTGTTCGTATTTTTTTGAGCAAACGCGAGGTGTTATTGTTCTTTGTTCACGATTAAGCTGACGTTTCGGCGAATTTCGCCTTCTTCAGAGCCGCTTTCTATGAGGTCTCCACTAAGTATGTCACGTAGAGACCAACCGCACAGAAATCACGTGGAAGTATAATGTCATAGAAAGCGGCTCTGAAGAAGGCGAAATTCGCCGAAACGTCAGCTTAATCGTGAACAAAGAACAATAACACCTCGCGTTTGCTCAAAAAAATACGAACAAAATCACTTGATCAATGCCGAGGTTAATAGAAAGTCG
>UYYA01000199.1:0-91590 GCA_900624975.1 Angiostrongylus costaricensis | reverse complement strand
CAAGTTGACTGCTGGCATGACGAAAGATTTTCTAACAAAGAAGGATTCCTTTATAATTTAATTTGAAGGCAAAAAGAACAATTCAGAGTTGATTGTAAAACAGCAACGGAGTAGCTTCAGAGACCTTACTGCAACGAAAATGGCTTGAATAAATAATGCTGAATAATGCTCCTTTTCAGTTTTTCTCCTAAAATTTTTTTTATTTTTCTCTCAAGGTGCCTTGGCCAAAATGTAATTGGTTGCACCTTTGAGTAAAAATAATCTCTTCAAACAAAATTTCGATGACTGACTGGTTAAATAAAGAAGGACAATATGTTTCAGCACCCTTGCTTTTTTCAGTGAGGGTGTGCCTGCCATTAAGTCAGCGCCCTAGTTGTGAGGCAAAGGGTTAAACCCAAACCAAGAGCGGTTTTTCTCGATTTCGTCCTTCTATGAGACGTAGCTGGAATAAACTTCCTGATTTCGTAGAGCTAATTTAAAACAAAAAAATAAAGCTCTTGGCGTTGATCAATCCCTGAGAGATGCGCCACGTATTCGACTTCATTAAGAATCGTTTGGAGGTAATTGAAAGCATATCTAGCCTTAACAACGACTCGTAGTAGACTAATGATGTATCGAGCCAGTGCTGCTGTCCTCCCAGACAAGTCTGGTGCCAATTTACCGACCCCGGAGGGATGGAAGCCTTGGTGGGCCATGGGCGTGGGAATCGATTCCACGTGTGTGTTGCAGGGTGCTTCCGACCGCTGCGCCACATGCGCCCCTTGCTCACGGATAATACTTTTTTTAACACCTAATTCATAATGATTTATAATTAGCTGAAATTGTAGCAAGGGAAGGAATTTCTACACTTCTTCTTCATTAACATTGCTCGTAGTGTCATGGAAACAACTTGCTATACAAAGTAAGTATGGCCCGTGAATAAACTTTAGTGCATGATGATTCTCGCACTTTGGTCCCCAAGATACCCGTCTTAACAAATTTAGCATTTGTCATTCGTCATTTTGAACAATTAGGAATGGTGGAAAAACTCAACTAATGGGTGTCTTGCGGATTAAACGAAGGACAAAGAGATTAGCATTGTAAAGCCTGTTCTGCGTTTCATTCGAGAAAAAAAAAACGCCTTATTTCTCAGGAACATTTGGTTAATTATGGTCCTCCGACTGAGATAGAGTCCTTAAGCATATTCCATTGCTGAATTTCCACAAAAAAGTAGTTACGATGACGGTTTCCATGTCAGAAAATGGAAACAACCATTATACTATTCACATGGATACTTGGACGGCCTGTCCTCACTGGTTGTGACGACCCTAGCATATTCTCCGTTTTGCGGAGTTTTACTGGTTTAGCTATTGTGTTTCGTTGCAGTGCTGAGGTTAGCCCGGCCAAATTCTGCCCGAGGTCGTCACCAGCACAGGTACTCGCTCCCTTGTGGATCAGAGAGAGGTTTGCCACCATGCGACTAGTTTGATACCAGGCCGGTGGTGGAACCTGGTACTGGTTTATTCTTGGTTGGGATTTGTCATGAAAAAGCCGGTCACTTTTTCAGCTGAGAAGACCCTGCTGGCAGGATAAAACCCCCAGTGTGCATCACAGCCTGACACACCTTCCAGCCACGATGAGGCCGTAAACCGTTGGGAGGAACATCCATTACAGCTTCTTTAATCCTGAGTAAACCACAAAAGTGGAGAAAGGTTGTCAACAACTCATAAATTCACTAATAAATTCAATTATTGTGACAGGTATACGCGAGCCAATTCAGCTGTCAGCTCAACGACAACACCCGCGACCACTCATCGCGCAACCAACCTTTCTGAGGCGAAACGACGTGCTCTGCAAGCCTCTATCCCACCAATCATACTCATAGAACCTCTTGCCAATCGAGAGCCACATTTTTTCGAAATTCAATAAGTATTTGCTGAAAAAATATTGATCAGTCTAGCCATCATTGAAAACGCCTTCGAAGAAGTCGCCGTTTCTCGAACAACAGAATGCTATGTTATCAAAATAAATAATCATGGCATTTTTAAAAAATGCGTAAACTTTCTATTCCGACAAAACTTTATTTTTTTAAAAAAACCGTTTTTGAACCACTTAAAATTATACCACTTCAGAATTGGAGTTCAAGACGTGCCGTTGTTTCCGAAAAGGCGGCCTAGTTAGGAAAACGCAACATAAGAAATTGCATTGTACACACATCTTCCACAACAGGTAGTAATAAATTCATAACACAAAAGAAAATCGCTAAATAAATATTTTATCTGCATCGTCTATTCTGCCAGTGATGTTCAGTCATCCCGCCAGATGCTTGTGAAGACCATGTTTGTCACAGCCTGTTCAGGAGGCTTCCGTAGGTTCAGTTAGCTCCAACTTTACGAAGAATATCATTGTAATCACTAGGGATTTTCCTGCAAAGCGTTCACTACTGGATCAATTGTTGCTTTGGTTTCCACTTGTGGCATCTTCGCTTCCCTTTTCTTTTGTTCAGCTGCATGACAAAAAATTCTGTCTACAGTAGGTTTAAAAACAAACACTTTCATCTTCTTTAAGTAAAATCTAGGATTTTGTGGTGTATAAAAGAATGCTGCAGTAAAAGAAAGGGGTAGAGAAACGGGCGCCTCTATGTTTTCACTTCAACATAGACGCACTTGTAATCTCTCAATGTCGCTCTTTTTTCCTTTTCACTTTTTGAAGCAGATTTGTTTTTTAAAATCTTGAGATAAGCTCTCGAAGCTCTTGAAGCAGCATGCTCACTTTCAAATCAAGACAAACGTTGCCGAAGTATTCAAAGATAACTTTGATGATGCTGAGATATTTGCAAAGCTCCGGACCGCAGGTGTATGCGGTGGAGAACGAACCCGCTATTGTCCTCTCCGGAGAGTAACGCGTTCACCACCACATCATGCGAGTCTTTCGTTTCGCTTGTCTCTCAGCTAGTTCTATTGATCTTTTTTCATCAGCAATCACACGTCAGCGGAACTAGTTGAGAGACAGGCGGAACGAAGGATCCGCATGGTGTGGGGCTGAAGGCGTTACTCCTCGGAAAGCACAATAACGCGTTCGTTCCCCACCGCAGACACTTGCGGTCCGGAGTTTTGCAAATATCTCAGCATCATTAAAGTTATATTTCGCAATATATACCCTGCCGTTAAAAAGAGTAGGCAGTAAGTTATAAGTTAGAATTATTCAAAGATATTCCAGCCGTTAACAAAGAACAAACCATCAAAGTTGTCCCACAACAATCCCTTTGCATAAAAAGGCGCTACCGAATGGGAATACTTCATTCGAGTGATGCTCCGCGCGATTGAATTCGATTTGATCCGGCAATGTAGACTCACAACGCGATGTCGAACGGCTGTACGCAATCGACCAGCTCTGAAGAAGTCGAAGACGCCGAAACGTCGGCTCAGTAGAACGTTCTGTGAGTCTCGTATTAGTTTAACATTCCAAGAAAGCATGAAAATCCCTTTATAAGATTATTCAAATACCTATATCTAACTAGAAGGTGGCAAAATCGGTTTGCATTCGATCTGTCTAGCCAGTGCATTATGTGACAACAGCAATGCCTTCATCACAAAAGTGAAAATAATACAATTGCCATTCAAGTGGCTTCACTTATCACATTCAACGAACTACGTACCAAAACTGCGCTGAATTTTTTGGCTGTATGATGTCATCTTGCTGAAACCTTTCATTTTTCTCGACGACCATGTTGCTGTAGAACAGCAAATCTCTTGTTCTAAGAAGGATTTATAGCTTCATCATTGACTGTTGAGTATCAATTCCTTGGTTGCCCACCGATACTATTTCTATTTGCTTCTCATCTGAAACGGATATTTTTTAACACATCTGCGACAACGCCCAATTTTTCGTTGTCTGTGTCATGCACTTAACTCGATACATGTCAGATTTAGTCTTTGCCCTTGTTATTAGTAAAAGTCTTCTGCATAACTCTACCTCCACAAAAAATAAGGAGTCAGCAAGGTTCGTGTTACTTTTACTTGTACAGCAGACAAAAGTGGTCTTCGTGTTACTTCGGGCTTACAAAAGAAAGGCAACGCAGTAAGGGCCACTAGGCGAACAAGATGTCACAAAATCCGGATTTCTAAATTTTTATGTGAAGAGAGAAACTTTCTTCGGACGATCTAGAGATTTAAAATGTGAGGTAATGCCGAAAGAGACCGGGAAGCAAAATGAATAATTGGGAAGAAAACAGATTAAATTTGGTGCATATCTTCTAATCTGCTCGACATGAACAGGCATAAGTGAACACTGTCTTGAAATTTAGGTGGTTAAAAATGAGATAACGAGGCATCATATATTCTCGTATTAATTCAGTCTGCTTCGTAACCGCTTAGAAACGATTCATCTTACTAAACTCATTTTAAAAATATGACATGTCATGGAGAAAGATGAATGTATTAGTCGCAGTAGGATTCGTTTCCTATCACTGTTCTGGGTGGTGCTTGAGATCCGTTTATGGTCTCGAAGGATAGAAAGACTGGCACCTTTAACTCATGGCTTAGTCCAAGTATGCAACCAATCACCTTTACAATACTTATTGGAGTGGAATGAATTGAGTATCTCTAAAGAAAAGATTAACGCTAAGCTTTCTAAACCCTTTTATTTACTGCCTTTTTCTTTTTAATGGCAGGGTATGTTGCGAAACAACTCGTATATAATGCTGAGATATTTGCAAAGCCCCGGACTGCAGGTGTATGCGGTAGGAAACGAACACGTGCTGTTGTTCTGACCGGGGAGCAGCGCACTTCACCACCACGCCATCCGGGTCCTTCGTTTTGCCTGTCTCTCAGCTAGTTTTATCGAAGGACCCGGATGGTGTGGTGGTGGTGAAGTGCGCTGCTCCCCGTTAAGAACAACAGCACGTGTTCGTTTCCTACCGCATACACCTGCGGTCCGGAGTTTTGCAAATATCTTAGCATTATATACGAGCTAAGCTTTTTATCCTTTCATTCGTTACTGAGAACTCTGCCATAACATAACCAAAGGAGAAAAATATATAGAGACTGTTGAATCTATAGAAGAAATAACGTAATTGAAAAAGCTTCATCGATTCAACATGTATTCTTTTAATGATAAGATAACACGGGGTTGACAAAAAGTTTTATTTGGCTAACGTTTCGATGCCTTTGTCTTCCTCTGAACCAACGACTCTACCTCTTTCGACTGCAGACCATCAACTCGGATCACAGGTCTAAGGAAGAAGAAGGAAGACATTGAAGCGTTACCCGAGTAAAGTTCTTTATCAACCTCGTGTTATCAGTGGAAGAATACATACTGGACAGGCCGAGGGAAAAGGAAAATCGGAGTTTGAGTTATTTCACCTCTTTAATTTTGCATTTTTCTTCCCTATTATGTGACGTCTAAGGCAATAATGGTTTACATGAAAAATCCTGATTTGTAATAAAATAAGATTACAGTAGCGGTGCACTTGCTAGTAGGATCTCTAGGACGAGGCACAGTTCGACATTTTCATCAACAATCCTGGATGGTAAACCAGCATAAGAAGACAGCTCCACTTTATTGTCGCAATACAAGTGTCGACGGTTGCTTGTCATAGAGGAATGAAAACGCTATAGTTAAGTTAGCTAGTTCCGAACTTCTAGTAGAACAACAGTTAACTTGACCAGCAGTAAGCCAGGTTCAATTTCTCACACTCCCGGTGAACACGACTGCAGGTGCAGAGATATCAGGTGCAGAGAGAAACACCATCGAATTTCGGATTACATAGGAGAAAGTGGAAATGGATTAAAACAACGGGAAATGACAAACGATAGAGGCTGCACTTGCATTGGGCTTTCAACACCTGGACGGAATACTGCAAAGTCGATTTTCAAGTGTTCATTAAGCCTCAGTTCATATTGAATTCAGGCAAATTGCTTTAAAAGAGAAAGAGCGAGGATGACCAGCATATGTCAAATTAAAAAGAGACTCGTGACAACCACTGGTTGTCGCAAGTGTAAATTATTAACCGCTTGGTAACTGCGCAACGGATCTCTTTCATAGAAGGATTTCACGCCGTATAGATGCAACATGGAGCGTCCCCAGATGGGTCGCATAGAGGAGACGCGGGTGAATCCAGAAGATGGAATTCTTGTGTCTACCGGGCCGATTTGGCACGTACCTTCTGCATTTGCAAGGGCGTATTCATGCATGTGTGCGTGGGTATGCTCTCGTTTATGCAGATTGTATTCTAGGGGTCAATCCAACCAAAAATCTGCAATCAAGTGACAGGGAAGTATATGGGAGAAGTCGCCTCCAACAAATAGGCTCCATGTCCACTCTTGAAGAGACTTGCAAGCTAACCGTGAGTATATACAACTCCCATCTTCAGAGCTCAACAAGTTATGTACGTGGGCATTAAAATTAAATTAAATTAAAGGCTAGACACAGTAACATAAAGGGGCCCCATTCCCGTGACCCCGAAGGAGCATTTGATACGGCAGTGTCGGGCAGCGCGAGTACGGAGAGGTTGCTGAAATCTTGAGGCTATTCCAGGCCACCTAAATGGCAAGGGAATAAGGCGACGATGTGTACTACAACGCAAACACAATTGCATCTGTGTCCTCGATAGAGGACCTCATCATGCAAGCAAGGACGACAAAGTACGAAGTCATCGGACTGGCCGAAACGAGAAGACACCGCCCATTCAACACTGTCTATGACACCCACGTCCGGCTTTCTATTAACATCGGCATTAATTGAATAATTCTTTCTACTTTTGTTCAGCAAACACGAGGTGTTATATTATTCTTTATTTACGCACAAGGTGACGTTTCGGCGGATTTCGCCTTCCTCAGAGCCTGGAAAGGTCAAGTTGAAAACAATCTATTCGGCCAAACACCTCCATAACCAAACACAGAAAATGCTAAACCAAGATTTCAATCACATTTAACAAAGCTCTGCACACTCACCCCTTTCTATGAGTCTTCCACTGAGTATGTCGCGTGAAATGTATAAAAAACTGAGTTAGTGTGTATACGAGGACTGACTGAAGGTTCTTCAGGTTCCGGTCTTTTCCAACGTTGTTCTGCAAGGAACTGGTCATGGCTGATTCTTTACCGACGAAATAACATGTCGTAAATCTGTTGTTCTCTATTTACAGCAATCGCGAGGTTGTTATTCAGCACACGCTTACTTCCTCACAAATATAACGCATACAACAAACGGTAGCTTTGGTGACATTCGAACTCTCAGCTATCATAGCTCTAGTTTGAGGATGTTCAATGGAACTATCGCATTCTCCGTCAATGTTACCATAAACGAAGTACTCCCAACATCTGGCTATTAAACTGAAAAAATTACAGCTAATGACGGTTTTTAGGATTTCGTTTTTGCATTTAGCGGCTTTCTCTCCTTTCCGCTAGAAGTGGAATCTTTCACGAAGGAGGCGGTGGTCTGATCCTGCGTAGAATTTTGGGGCAACAGCGATATCGGTTGTGCAAAACTTTCGGTTTACTATGATGTAGTTTGTTTCGTTGTAGTACTCTCCACTTTGAGACTACCACGTCCAGCGTTGAGGGTGGGGGTTCTGGAATTACGAGTTACCGTGGATGGTCTTGGTCACTATGATAAACTCAGAGAGCCGTTCACCCTGTTCGTTCCATTACAATCCGTGAGTCGAAATGTGAAGTTCTTCAGACGTCCTTCTTCGCCCAATCTTTGCGTTAAAATCTGCATGTTGATTTTGAAGAATGTGTGGTCTACTCTGTAGAACTTCTCCAAGTCCACATAGAAAGCTTCGACTTCTTCTTCGTCATAGTTTGATATCGGTGCATAAACGACAAAGATTGTCAAAGCCAGTATTGATCCACAATTCTTCAACCGTAAACATCCGGTTTGGGTTGTTAGTTGTTTGAACGAATCGATGTTCATGCTAAGACTCACATGTTCCGAGAAACAGTTCTTGTCCAGTGTCATAGAGGACCTTGAATGTGTGGCGTAGACACAGGTCGTTACTTTTGTCCTTTGCGAATAAGGCAGCCTAGAATTTCCCTATGATTTTAGCAGTCTCTCCGCACTCGTCCGACCCAACGCTGTCAAATCGGGGACACTTTGAAGACAATGAAGCCCGTTTATTTTACTGTGTTTAGCGCTTGGTAGCCACGTATAGCTTGCTGAGCTGTGAACGTGGAGGCTTGGTATACTCACGTGTATCTCCCTAGTCTCCCCCAGAACAGACGGTGACCCTGTATGTTGAGGACGACTCCGCACTACCTCCCACATATTCCTCTGTCATTTTGTTGCAGGCTTTTGGAGGAAGGGACTCGTAGAATACAATCCGCATAAATTTGGAGATACAGAAGTCGCTTTTGGTTCGCGATTAAGCCCCCTATTCGCTGCCTGGGATGCGCTACATTGCATCTGATTAGCCGGCATGAGATCCCTCTATGAGGAAGCTAAAGAGAATTGGTTAAATGCTGTGCGTAGTAAAAAATGTGGTAAAGTTGTTTAACAAAATCTTTTTATAGAAGTCCTATGAAATACACCATACTATTCGAAGAACTTCAAAGTTACTAAGATAATATGGGAAAGTGAGTGAAAGTCTTTAGGTAGAAAATATGTGTAATTCCATTCGATTACATTAACTTTGAAAGTTGGTGTAAAAATAAAGCCTAACCTGTGCGTTCCTAAAAGTTAGGTAGAATACAGAATACCTATCACATTCCAAACGCTGTGCTATTCTTGTTGGGAATGAGAAATGGGTGAATTGGAGGGGCGAAATTTTGTACTGCATCAGAATGACTCTCACTTCTACATGAACGTGTTTTGAAGCGCTTGTGGCAGTATTACGTTTCGCATATCGACTCAGTAAAATTTGTTAATTCAGTAAATGGAAAATGCATGAAAGGCTGTTCGGTGTCGATATGAAAAAAAACCTTCAGATTTATCCGTAAAGCTCTCACATGTGCATATATAAAGTCTATCGAAAGAGCTATACGATTTCGTCCAATTGCTTCCGCGAAGGTAGTAAAACTGAAGAACTACATAAAAAGAAAAAAAAGAACTAGGTGGTCACCGTGTCATTTGGGCGATTAGTGTCCAATGAAAAATTTGCGGCCGCACAGCGAGCACTGGAGACATTACTGTTCACTACTCGAGCTACCGAGTAATTAACTGAATTAATTACTTGCTTGCATGGACACTTAGACGGTTCCTAATCACTAATAATGGATCCTAAACGCATTCCCGATCTCTTGCTTATCTTCTATACTGTTATGAGGGTAGCGTGTTTGGAGTACGAGGACGTGTAGGAATAATATCCTGTCGCCTCTGAAAAGTTTTCTGCCGCGAAAACAGACGTTGCTTTTCAAAAAACCGACTTTCCTTCAACCACGGTATGACTAAGCAACATGTATTCTGCCATAGCAATCAAACATTAAGCTGATAAGCAAGTTTATTAGGCTAACCTTTCAAATCTTCCTCTTACTCAGAGTCGACGATCTGAGTCGATGGTCTACAGCTATTCGTACTCTCGATATGGTGTGTTCGACGTAATATCGAGTGGAATTTTCTTCAGTGGAGCAGCGTTTGAATTAGTCAAGCTCATCAGGCTGTGCTCTTTTGTACACGACGGTTGTTCTTGACGATGACACATCGTCGAGAGTACAAACGACTGTGGACTACTATGGACTATCGACTGGGATCATTAAGTCTGAGGAAGAGGAAGACGTCGAAACGTAGGACAAATAATGCTTCTTATCAGTTTCTTGTTTGCTTATCAATAAAAGACTACAGATGACTGACTTTACCGTTACACAGCCTCACCCATCTAGTAGGCCGGTTTCGGTTGTCTTGGAACCACTTGTAGTGTTGTACTGATCTTAATATCCCCACTCTTATTAATTGACCGGCTCGTCTGTGTTACGCTTCGAATCTGTATTCTCCCAGATCTCAAAAATGAGAAGTTTCAAAGAATCGCTTATGTAGAGTTAATTAGAAATAATGTTTAGCAACCTCCCAACAGTTTACCGCCTTATCGAGGCTGGGAAGTGTTTCTGGGTGTCGGACTGCGATGTACAGCGGGGGATTCCTTCTTCTGGCAGGGTGTCCCAAACTGAGAAGGAGTCCGGCGTTTCCATCAGGCTTAGCTAAGAGTAAACCAATACCAAGATCCACCACCGCGTTGGTGCTAAGCTAGTTGCATGGTGGCAAATCTCGCTCTGATCCACAAGGTCTGTGGTCGTCTGTGGTGGTGAAGACCTGGAGCAGACTTTGCCAGGCTTACCTCGGGATTCCAGGAAATCACAATAGCTTAACCAGCAAATCTCCGAAAAATGGTGATTGTGCTGGGGCCTGAACAATTAGTGAGGACGGGCCATTCAAGTATCAAGTAATGTTTAACAATGAAAAACTATGGGAAAATGTAGCAGTATTCCTAGATGTTCTTTGCAATAAACACAGCTTCTGTTGGTTCGATTCCATTCTTCGTACAAATTATAGTTTTTACTCCACCCAGGACGTCAAATTGGTAGAGCTTTCTTGAGGAGATGAAAACAGTGACACCCGTAAGTGATTGTTTAAGAAAAGCACGCATTCTATCAACTCTAGGATGCTTAATGGAGTAGAATGAATGACGTTTCATCAATCAAAGATCGATCAATTCTAAACGCTTTATCCATTTTCTCCACTACTAGGGAATTTTGTGGAGCAGGTAAGAAAACTGGTGATCAAAAAGTAACTTCGGCATTGCTGAACCTACAAGAGCAAAAAAACTGGTCAGTTGAAACGAATTGATAACATCAACATAAAACAAATTTTGTAGGGATTGTTATGTTCTGGGATAATATTCTATCCAAGATATCGCCATAATCAAATGATAAAAGCAGCAAAAACTAAGAAAATTGCGGTAACTGAATTAAGAAACCATTGCCGCCGGCTAGATGAGAGGCGGATATTACGCGATGTGGGAGCTTCCACACATATATATATATATACATATATATATATATATAACAAATGGAAAGAATTTCTTGAAGACACTGGAAACTCTATAGGTCTTGCCATGTCTGAAACAATTTCCTGAAGCAATGAAAGCAATGGCACGCCTAACTACTGTTAAAAAATGTAAGAAAACGATTTCCACAAGAAAGACTAGTCACGATAAGGAAGAAATAGGGAAGTGTTGCTGAGATGCGTAGAAAGGGTAATCCACTGAACTGCTAAATTTTTCGAACCTTGAAAGACTACGTTCGTCAGATCACGAGACTTCATAATTTGGAAAGCGAGTGATAAAGCGATTTAAAAAGTCTGTCGCAGTAGGGAAACACTTCTCGAATTCCTGGTATCACATAGTCATCCCAGCTGTTAAATTGGTGGAGCCTTAAACTAAAAATGTAAAAAAGAACGCTTTCTGAGAAAAACTGCAAAGAGACAACACACCATTTTTTAACTAATAAAGTAAAAAATTAGAGCGTTGCAACATCTACACTCAAACGTCAAATATAATGATTCCGATTTTAGATAAGGAAGACATCAGAGTACTCCAGAACAAATAAAAAGAATAAATCTCTCGGCGTCGATCAATGCATTAGAGATGCGCCACGCATTCGACTTCATTAAGCATCGTAGGAGGTGGCTGAGTGCATATCTGGCCTTAACAATTAATCGAGGTGGCCTTCCGATGTATCTAACTAATGCTGCTAACCTCCCAAACAAGTTTGACATCATTTTGCAGACCCCACGGGAATTAAGGCTTGGTGAGCCTTATGCGCGAGGATCGCCCTACTCTATCAGTGCTATTGGCAATCGCCCATCACAAATACAGTATGCGGTTTAAAAAAAAGCAAAAACAGGGTTGTTGGTCGGTGTTGTGGATAGCATGTAAAAGCTCGTTGTAAAGGGTAGTGATGGGTTCGAAGTCCAGCTGAGGTTCCTTTTATTGCTTATTGAAAAAATTTAATTCTAAGATGAATGTGGTGACAGTTGCAAATTATGTTTTAGCAAGTCAAGGATGGTGCGTACGAAGCAGCGTTCAGAGAACCTAGCAATACACACTGGATTTGTTGCTGGTTTGATCCCGCGTTCCGAATCCATTAAGCCCTCTAACCCTCCGGGATGGGCGAAAGTGTTAGCGGCTTCAAATTCTAGAACACATGCGTCAATTTATGTAACGAGCAGTACTACTCGAAATAAAGCCGATGCAATTTATACAACTTCGCTAATGTGATATAAGTTTACTCATTATATTTTACTAATAGAAACGAGATTGAGGGATTTCTAAAAAAAACTCGCCAAAGTGCTTGGAAAAGTGGAAGGCAGTTCTCCAAAGATCTTTGGTGACAACAATGGGGAAGCTTCAGGTCCGATTCTCCTAACGATTACCATGCTGATTGCAAGACGTGTGGTCAGATGTTGTTGGACTAGATTTCATTTAGTTGAAATAATAAATTCAGCCAAATTCTTCATTGCCACCCTTCCCATTCACGAGCGATAGTTTTTTAAATTACCAAGCTTAAATCTTTATATCTAATAAAAATGATGCACTGTTAGATGAAGCTCCTACGCATTTTTTGCTCACTGAATACAAGATGTGCCCTGGCTGTTGCAGTCGTATCGTAGAGCGCCTCAAAACGAAAGCTGGATGAAAAAGACACCTTCGATTTGAAATTAACGAATTGCTTGAAAAAATTCCAAATTTGATGTCAGTGAATGATTTGAATTTCCGTTGTCATTCTAACACCATACTGAGAGTGCGCGTTGCATGTGGTTAGAGATGTCCTAAAATACAAATATAGTGTAGCATGATCGCGCTTCCAAAAAGTCAGGGTCTCTATCACTCCGATGTCTTTAAGTTGGTCTAGCCTCCTCTGGGAGAATGAAAATGCTGATTTGGTAGTACACAAACACCAACACCCGCAAGTCATTGAATCCAACATTCAATTACGTCCACGATGCTTAATGGAGTGGTGTGCACGACGCTTCCCTAAGGGACTGATTAGAGCTAAACGCGTTGTACTTGCTATATTTTTATAGGAGATGTGTTGAATAAAATCATTATTTCGCCTGCATGGACCCGCATAGCGTGGTGGTGAACGCGTTACTCCCCGGAAAGGACAATAGCGCGTTCGTTCCCCACCATAGGCACCTGCGGTCCAGAGTTTTGCAAATATCTCAGCAACGTTGTGGTTGTATTTCGCTTAGTATCCTGCCGTGAAATTATAGTAGGCAGAAAATAAAAAGGTATAACATTAAAATTATTATGTCGCGGAAAAACTTCTAATCGTAACATGATTTGTTTCTTATTTTATTTTATACTACCCATATGACTTTGTGAACAATAGCACTTTACGCACATTTCATTCGTTTCCTAGTAACCATCATCCATCCACGGAGGTCCTAGGACTTTTAGGACTTTTTGGGCGTGGGCTCAGCTACTAGAGGATTTTCGTTCTTTTTACTCTGTACTGCATGATCACCAAGCCGTCTGTCTCTTCGAAGTGAATTCAATCACCTCAGACAATGTTTAATGAAGTCGAATGCATTGCACATTCTTCAGGAATTGTTCAGTGTCGAAAGCACTTACTTCGTCCTCTATTGCTTGACGATTTTCGTCTTCTTCATGACTGTCGTTATCTTCCTGTCGTGTTTATTTTTATTCGAGTTCTAGGACAACCGTGCTTGAGTGTTCCAGTGTAGATTGTAGAAAATGAGCTAATTTCAAACATGTTTGGCAACGATTTCCCGAAGTGGAGAGGGTAAAGGGGAGAGAGGATTCGTAAGCCTGGATCGGTGGTCGAAACTTGCACCGTTCTCGTGATCAACAACATCACACTACTTGTCTTTTTCTCAAACGCAGTAGTAAATAGAAAAACTAGTACATTAAAAGTTGGTAAAAAAAAAAAGTAAGCCCTCGTGTATTTTGTAGACTTCTAGATAATATGGACCGCAGTGCTTTTGCCCAGGTTCAAGAAGTCATAGAGAACGATGTGATCGGGAAAGCACAAAACGCCATCATTACTTTCTTCTGATGTAAATTTGGTTTCGACAACTGTTTCCTTGCTTCATTTTTTTCAAATTTATGCAGAGCATCGTTGCTTGTTCTATAGGATCCAGTATTCACGTCTCAACACCATCCTTGTTAAGAAAAGAGTAAGGAAAACGGGACTACTACCTACTTTGCATGCTATCACTAAATCTAAATTATTGTATAATATTACTAAATCGTGTTCGCGTCATAACCAACTCCATTCCTAATCGTCTAATGCTGTCACTAAATGACACTTGTAGAAATTCGCAGAATCGATCACTTAGGTATAAGGAATTTCTGGGACGGAAAGTGGGTCCGCCGTGAGCAGAGTTTACAGGACGTGAATCTGAGTGCAGAAGAAAATAAAATGGAAAAAAGTGCTAAAAGCATAGCTGGCGAAACGTTCAGTCCAGGATGGTAAAAAGTGTTTCAGGTGGATTATGCGCATTTGTGACTAATTTAATTTTGCATATCCCAAATAAAACCATTTGTTTTGCGATCAGAGAGGACAGCAAGCCACTCGTTGAAACCAGTTCATCTTTAAAACAGAATGAATTTAAACTTAAGATCTCATGTAATGATCAATCCTAGGAGGATAAAGGATAAAAATAAAGCTCTTGGCGTGGTTCAATCCCTGTGAGATGCGCCATGCATCCGGACTTCATTAATCATCGTTCGAGTTGGTTGAATGTATTCCTTTTTTTTGCAATGACTCGTATTAGTCCACCGATGTATCGAGCCAGTGATGCTATCCTTCCAGACGAGTCTGGTCCCAATTTGCCGACCCTGGAGTAATGGAAGGCTCGGGGGCCATGGGCGCGGAGAACGATTCCACGCGTTTTGCAGGGTGCCTCCGACCACTGTGCCACAAGCGCCCTAGGTTTAGTATTAGAAAAGAAAGACAGAAAAAAAAACAAGGACGAAAACGTAGCGGTAATGCTGTTCTCATCTGGTATATGCCCTAATATGCATCATTAGTAAAAATTTCTTTAGCGCGATATGAAATCTTAATGTGCAGGTATATTTTCATCTTTCTATGGTTCAGTAAAAGTCCTACTTCTAAAAATAGTTAAGTTTACTAGCTTTTTTGAAAGGTTTCCTTAGTTCTATGATGATTTGAAGATGTCGTCTTTTACACTGTCTTCAATCGGCCGCTAACGTTGTTGAAAAATGGACTAGCTGACGTCCTACGAGAATCTTCTCAGAAAAAATGCTTCAACTGTCGTTGTAGTAAAGATCTAGGGCCGCTTTATGATGGCTATCTTCTTGGCCTCTGGAAGAAATCACGTTCAATCAGCAATTAATATTTCGATAGAGATAAAAGTCAAGAGATTGTTTTGGTGTAGCCAAAGCCACACCAGAATCATTAATTTCTGAGGATGACCCTTCTAGAATAGCTTAGAAAATGGCGCAAACACGGGGCTAACAAATCGTGTGCGTGCAAGTCGTCTATTTGTTCAAAACAGTGTGTCTTTTGGAGAATATTAGATAGCTTTTTTCAGTTTTGCTTCGAAATTTTTAGGAATCTATCGCGTCAAATGGATATTAGAGAGAAGGACATGGAACAAGGAAGCACAATTCAGTAGAAACAGATGACACCTTTGTGGTTAAAGGAAAAGTGATGTGACTTACAAGCAGTGAATACAAGGAATTGTAATGAGTTAATAAGAAAATTGTTGCTGCCAGAACATATCCCAAAAAGAGCTGGGAATATGAAAAAGTTAACTGAGTTGCTACCTTGGGCCCCACCACCGTAAATTCTAGCGTTAAAATGCTTTATGAAAATCCTCTTAAATAAGCAATTTGGAGATTGGATTGCATACGGTGATCGCTAGAAACCGTGGTAGAAATCATTTCGAAAAATTGTGTACGTTCCGAGTTCAGCAGCTTTCGAACTACCGAAAGAGTTGCAGAAAGCTAATGACTCCAATAAGTGGACTTCTTTTACAACTAAATGTTGTTCAGGTCTGGAAACTGGAATTTCAGATTTAAATCGCTTGCTTTTCAACAAGGAATAAAGTCGAGCGATGTAGTGAAATGAGCAAAAAACCAGTGAATTTTAAGGAATTTGCACTTATTATAGATTTGCTTTTGAGGACGTATAAATACGAATGAGAGCAATTCGTAGAAGAGTGGAAACGCTCGCTCGCTCGCAGAATACGCGGACCTTCATAAATGAGAATAGATTAGAATCCGAATACGAACCATAAGCACAGATAGATTCACTCGTGCAATCAGATGTTGGAAAGCAAATGGGGTAGAAAGCACATCTGACAGAGAAATCCTGTGCCTACTCGAGTAGAGTTTGTATGCTCTGGTAGCGAGTCACACGAGTACACTACCAGCCTCCGAAAGCTCGGCGAACCTTGTGCGTACTTTCTCGCCGAAAATAGAGCAGACAAAAAGCATTGCTACAAGGGTGAGGTAAAAGTGTTGCTTACGAAGTGAACGAGCCTACTGTATAAGGCTATCCGCGTGACAGCAGCAGATGGAGACCTCAATGAAAGCAGAGATGATGGTGTCCATTGCTATAACGCGATTGGTTACAGATTTTCGTCAGGTCACAGCTGCCGTAGAATAATCAGCCATATTTCAAGGTTTGAAGGCAGAAATGCGATTTTGCATATGGTTGCGATTTAGGAGCGATTTAGGAATAGCAACGCTTCTGCAATCGTCGGAACAGGTTGGAAGCGGAGGTTTGAAATCGAAGAAGAAAACTTGTTCTTAATAAGCACATACGAGGTTGTTCTTTCAGTGTTTACTAAAAGTGGCCTGCGTTTCGACCAATTTCGCGCTTTCAGAGCATGGAAAGGGCAAATTGACTAGTAGTTTACCCAGTCAGGTACCAGCATACTTCAAAGGAAAAATCACAGCACCTAAATTTTAACCACATTAGATGTAAACAACTCATTCACACATTTAACACTCTTTCAGAGCCCTCTACTGAGTATTCCATGTGGGGACAGGCCGTGCGGTATTAAGTCGATGTATAATATATCCCTCTCACGTTAAAATACCAATGAGAAATTGTGTGATATCACGCGTAATAATGAGGTAGTACACCTTGCAGTTCATTTTTGGAAGCTAAGACAGTGGCTCATAGTTTCCAAATCTTCACGGCAATCTGCCGTTGTCATATGTGAGCATTAGGTTTAACTCTAAGTTTATCTACTAATCGCGTTGTGCATAATTGGCCGTACCCACGGTCACGAATTAACTGGCATCATAAAATGCTCGGTGGTATTTCGATCATTGTCACCGAATCCTCAAAATCTCCATTTTCAAACAACGTTTTACAGCCTGCTTATTTCAGGGGATATGAATAGCAGGATAAATGAGACCTTATTCTCGCTGGCCAAATCGCTCGAAGGCGTGCTTCTTCTCCTGCACCTATCGTGAGGAGCTACAGCTTCGTAACCACTGAAAATGACCATTTTCCACACAAATTTCAAGGATTCGTGCTTATGCTCTGTTTCTGTGCACACAATCGTGACTATTCGAAACGCGTTTCTTACAAGCACCCTTTTAGTGTTTCGAAGGTAGGATGAGGGAGATGTAACGAACCAGTATTTTTTTGCCGCTTGGCTTTGTCACCATTTGGTGGTGTAGTAATGTTTTCTCGCTTTCCTTTTTCCGTTTCAATGTGATTAAAATTTAGGTGTTGTTGTGGATTTCTGTTAGGTTTCTCTAAACAGTTTTCCACTTCGTCGCGGCTGTGAGGCATTCCTGGCCGTCGAGCTGCGATGTACAGAGGGGATTTATCCCTCTAGCAGGAACTCCAGTCTGAAAAGGAGCTGGCGGCTTCAATCAGGAAGCACAGCTAAGCATTAACCAATTCCCAGGACCCACCACCATCCTGGTATAAAACTAGCCGCATAGTGGCAAATTTTCCTTTAATCCACAAGGGCTTCGAATACCTGTGGTGGGAACCATCTGGGGCAGACTTTGTCTAGGCTGACCTCTAGGCTCCAGGGAACCACATTGGCTAAGCCAGCAAAACTCCGAAGGAATGAAAATTTTGCTGGTGCAGGAAAAAATTATTCGCCTAGGACCAATTGAATGATTGAAATCTTGGTTTGGTTATGGTGGTGTTTGGCCGAATAGATTGGTGTCAACTTGACCTTCCCAGGCTCTGGGGAATTCGAAATCCGCGGAAACGTCGTCTTATTCGTGAATAAAGAATAAAAATAACACCTCACGTTTGCTCAACAAGAATACGAAGAATCACTTGAACAATGCCGAAGTTACCGGAAAGTCGGTCGAGGAATTTATTACGAGACGTACCAGCTCCCTTAATTATTCTATTTAGTGACGAACACTGTGACGAACAAGGCTGTGAAAGAATTCAGTGTATTGAGACTGGATAAGAACAACATCGAGCTATGAAAACACCTAAGGGATTGAGGAAATGTTCAGACGCTCAATCTGCGCTACTCCTTATTTAAATTCTGTTTAAGAAAATATTCAATTTAAGTTTCAAATCTTGAAAAGATTCCAGATTCCTACAATGCTGGTCCAAATTTTTAATTAAGAAAGTGTTCGCACCTACGTCTTTCCGGTCGCAATGGAATCCACAAAGGCAAACGAGCAAGAACAAACAGGGCTGAATTCCAATATTTTATCGCTACGAACTAACGGCAAAAACTTCTCTTTTATGATTAAATAAAATAAAAGTACAAAGCTCTCGGCGTTGATCAATCCCGGAGTTGAATGTTTATCTGCCCTTTAAAATGACTAGCGGTGGCGTACCGATGTATCGAGTCAGTGGTGCTATCCTCCCAGATAAGTCTGCTACCAATTTGTAGGCTACGGAGGAATGGAGGATTTGGTGGGCCATGGGCCCGGGGATCGAAGTGTGTGTGTTGTAGGGCGCCTTCAACAATTGCGCTACACGCGCTTCCTTTATAATTAGAGTTAAGTATTATAAGGAGTCAAGCTCTCAATTCAATTACAAGGTAAGGAGTTCAATTTAAGCTTGAGTACACTATTTATTCGTAAATTTATTAAAAAGACGCCATAGGATTTTACTTAAGAAGTTCCTTTCCACATTTCATGGAAATCATTTAGAAATAATACTAATTTTACCTGCATGCGAAGAAATGAAAGACGAAAAGGAAGGAAAATGAGAGCGAGGAAGAGTTGGATATCTTTTTCAATAAAACTAAGAGCAAAACTTCGTGACTTTCACCTGACTACTTTAAAAACTCTGCTTAATTGTTCTGCTTACTGCAAAATTGCATTATTGCGACACTCCACTTCTTCGCTTTAGAGAATCATGAAGATGAATGCGTCGTTTTCATGTTCAGCAATTGCTAGGTTTTTAAACAGCATACATTTACTTCCATAGAGAAACACAATCCGATACAACGCTAGCTGACGTTTCGGCAGTATCGCCTTCTTCAGAGCCTGGAGGGGTATACTGATATACAATCTACTAGGCCAAACGCTTCAATAACACTTACAAAGAGACGAAAAACATGGTAATTACATGATAAACAACTTCTCGAAAAACCCACCACTTTTTCGTGACTACCAATGAGGAAGTTTAGAACAGCTGATTATAGTCGCATGTGGTTGACGACTGCACCATTCCACATCAGAAATTGATGCGAACATACGGGGTCAGGGCGCGTATGACCTCTGGCCATTCCTCCCTGCTATTCATTGTAGGGTTTATGGCATTTATCTAGAAAGCCTCAAAAAGTTTTCGCGCTGGTGTTTTGGACTCCTATGCAAGGATATTGACTTTTACTTCAAAATCGTCTCCGCTATTCTTTTGTATCCTATGCGTGCCTAGTGGTGTACTTCGTCTTAGTTTTCGTTTGCCACCTAGGTGTTTTTTATATGGATACACAGAGGTCTGCCCATTTCACCAATATATTCAACTCCGCAATTATTACAAGAGATAAGGTATATCGTACCTAAACTCATGCAATCATCTTATCTGCCGTAAGGGCAAATTACGCAATTTGTTGTTTCACATAGACGGTTATACAGTCGGTTACGAACTAACTGACGGCGTAGAGTAGCCGGTGGTATTTCAACTATCGCTACCGATTCCTCTACACCTGCCCTTTTTAAGCATCGGTTAATAGCTACCCTTACTTCATCGCTTATAAAAGGCAACATAAACGGGATTTTCTTTTGGCCAAGTGTTTCGCGTGGGCACGTCGCTCTCCTTCTAAACTTATCTCGTGGGGTTACTATTTCGTAGCCATTGGAGATGGCTATTTGCCGAGCCACGTTGCGCGATTCTACCCTTAGTTCCCTACTTGTGCACACAGAAGTGGCCGTTGGAAACATTTCTCACAAGCACCCTCTTTGTGTGTGAAGTGTGGGAAGAAAGGAAACGAGCGAGGATGTTCTTATTACTTGGTTTTCAGTACCACTTTGCTGTATAACTGCTACTTGATAGGTTTACTTAAACGCTTAAAAACGGAAGCCGGTTTTTGTTCGGTTTCTCCCGGGTGAACTTTAAGTACTCAGACTGCTTGCTCATTAATTCAAAGCATTTGTCCATCTCCTTCTGCGTAGAGAAGACGACAAAGCAATCATCTACATAACTGCAGCAGATTAGTGGCCGGAGATCGAGAACAGGGGCTTCTACCTTAGACATAAACGCAATGGCAAGACCTGGTGCCAGTCGCTGTCCAATTGCAAGCCCCTTATTTGCGCGAAATATTTCCCAGACCATCTGAAAATCGAGCAGTTTAGGCATTCCTTTAAAAGAGCCATTAGCTGCTGGATGGACAAGCCATGCATATTTATTCCTCCTTCGTGTTCAGCAAGAAGTTCGAAGATGACTTACATTGCGGAGTCGTTCGACACGTTGGTGTACAGCGTGGTTACGTCGAGAGACTGCATCACGGACGCGTTATTAAGAGACGCGTTACGTAGACGTTCTAGAAACATTTGGTGTTTGTGAGGTGAGCTGGAGTGTGGTTAATTAACAGGGCATGTATCGAGTTTAAAAACCAGGTTATTCTATCCGTTGGCTCGTCTACACAGCTGATGATGGGTCTAACCTTATATGATGACAGATTGGTTGACCCAAAATCATCAGGTGATACCAACTTATGTGTTTTAATAAGTAGGTATAGGACGGGACATGTTGGTTTATCGTTTTTAAAGTGTGAAATAACCGGTGATTTTAAACCTGCAGCCTTTACCACACTAACCCATTGATTGTTTAGCTTTCGATGTTGACTTTTATATTCCTTTTCAGAGGATGGGCGATAGAGAGTAGCATCACTAAGATGTTCCTCTGTTATCTCAACATCCAGCTGGCGAGGAATAACTACGAGCTCTTCCCCCTTACCACTAACAGACAATCTTATTGTTTTCGAGTTTATTAATTCTCTAATTTCCCGCATGCCACATTTTTGTGCGGCTGTAAGGTTAGAGATAAACCTTCTATCGCGGTAGTGATCAAGGGTCTTGAAAACGCCGTCCGAAAACGCGCGGAATTTTATGTCAACTCCATCGTTAGGGTCCTGCTGTCTAAAGAACGTTTTTGGGAAAGGAGATGGTGGTAGTGTTGCCGCTTCTTGATTTTTATCTCTATTTGATGGTTCTTGCTTGGCCTGATAGCGGAGTCGATCTTGAAGCTCATAAAGGTTGCATGCTATCCTACGCAGGGTCGTTTTAGAAATGGGCTGTGATGGTGCAAAACTTGGGCCCAATTCTAATAGCGAGCGCGCATTCTCAGGTATTGTTATGCCCCAATCACGGTGACCCTAGATTTTCTTGGTGCATTATCAACCCAATTTTGACTATTATCAGAAACGTAAGGAATTCGTTTGCGGTTGTTTCTTGAAGCTGAGACGTGTGAATTACCCAACAGGCTTTCGAATTTCCGTTGTAAGGTTATTTTGGCATTAGATCTAATAAAATCGCATATCAATATTGACCCACTAACTATCCTCCTCCAAAGGCGATCCTCCAGATACAAAGCACAAAAATGTTCCTTCGTTGCACACTTCTTCATTCTGGCAAACATCTCGTTCTGCTTGCTTCGTAGTGCAGCTCGAAGTAGTTCCATTTCGATGCCTCTTACTTGTTGGCTCATGAAGAGGTGATGAAGAGGCAACTTATGTTTTCCACATTGCAAAAATTTCCGTTTGAAGGATAAAGGGAGAATGTAGGAGAATCGTGAGAACTTAGGATTAAAGTAAGTCGACCATAACTCAGTGAAAGCTGACAAATGGAGAGCGCTGCGAAGAATTCTTATTTTACAGATGTGATTTTGTCAGAACATAAAACATTAAAGTCTTAGACAACCAGTAAAAACTTGAATTCTTGTGACATGAGCCTTCTTTTTAGAAACGAATCTCATATTCCTGAGGAAAATGATAAGTACAAAATATAACTAGGATCTACGTCTTAGAAAAGGATGAAAGAAAAAGGTCCTATCAATCGATATTCACTTATCAAACGGTTAACGTGAAGGTGTAACTGCATTTCCAGCCAAAATATAACGTTTTGTTCTGCTATTACGGTATTTTGGTAAAGCTTTAACATTTTATAGATACATTTTTTTGATCTGACTGGATCGTGAAAAACCATAATTGTGAGAATGGAGCGTAAATCGGTTCGTCATGAATTGAGTACGAAAACTCAACCAGTTTCGTACTGACTACTGTCACTTTAGTCACCACTCTCCGGAAAATCAATACGAAACATTCAGCCACGGTAATTTATTAGCAAAAATTTCCCTACACTCCGTGGAATTATCGTGTCATTTCAACTCTTTCGTAATAAGATTGGTTTTTCAATAAATAGAATAAAGGCTGTGTCCGACGGCGCTCGTTAACCAATCCCTAAGAGATGTGCTGTTAACTAAACTTTATCAAGCATTTTAGAGGTGATTGAACGAATATCTGAATGTACAATGACTTATGGTAGCCGGTCGGTCTAAAAATTCAATGTGCTATCCTCGAAAATAAGTTTGGCACTAATCTACCGAGCCCGGAGAAAAGAAAGGCTTGGTGAGCCGGAGACGTGTGATTGAACCAGATATCAGTCTAGTGCGCATTGCAATGCATCCCTAAGCATTGTTTTACGCGCGTTGACTTTTTCGATGGCTGCTGTTCACAACCAGACTACTTTACAGTCGAAGGACTTAACAGTCTTATAGAGGAGATTTTGCTTTGAGGCATTAGTTACAGGACTCCTCCAATCACTGTGCCACGCGAGCTTTGAGGTGGGCTGAAGGCTGCTATTGTACGCATTCATTGAAGTCGATGCGCATCGTCGCAAAAGTGTGAATGAGGGATTTCTGACCAATTACTGGAAAAAGAGTTAAATTTTCAAACTTTTCTTACCTTTTGTTGCTTTCTGAATACTAAACAGTGACCATTTTCTGGAGACAACAAGAAGAATTTACAATATTTCTTGAGGTCGCACTTTGAAATGGTCTCCACTTACTTGCTGGACAAACAAATTGAGTGTGTAGTAAAAATAACGACAAAGCTTCCGAACCGCTTCGCGACGCTTTTTCTTATTTTTTACACAGTTGCTACTAATAAATTCATCACTGCAATCCCGATGAAGACACACTAACTGGCTTTTCACCTATGATCTTAAATCGATGGTCAGCTGCAATAGGAGAGGAAAACAGTTCTTATCTAAGACAAGAAATGCAAGATAGCGGTAGGAACGGGATTGTCATAATGACCAGCTTACGAGAATACCATTAAAAGCTTTTCGAAGTACTAAAAAGTTCCGCAAAGTATATGAGATGGTGGTAAGGTTTTAACTTTGCGCGAAGCGATGACTGTGGATGTTTGCTCGATCATTGGAGTAAACTAGTTCATAACTATATAGACTTACAGAATAGACTTGGCGCTATAGCAATAACGGCATTCATAATTTTTGCAGAGTGTGCTTTCAAACTTAAGCATGCTTGTGACTAGAACTTTCAAAAAGGAAGAATTTTAAGTTTTTAGATGTTCAGCGCAAGAGCAGCAGCATCAGAAGTGAACGATACATTGGGGAACCTAACATGCCCCTGTGGACGAAATTCCGCTTGTGCATTTGCTTCCGCATTGGAATTGTAAGCTTTGAAGCAATAAAATAAAAGAAATGTATACCATTTGTTCTAGAAAGTCAATGTATCATCGTGGTAAAGCAAGGAGAATGTTTGCCCGCAGACGAAGGTTTGTGAAATCCAACTGTCTCTGTAGCACTTAGTAGAATTCCCTATGAACTGAGATGTGCCAATTTAAAATTAAAGGCGAGTATTATTTTCGCATCGTTTACCTTTACAGAGAAAATTTTGGCCACATATGTTAAACATTATGGAAGTTATTGAAGGCGCATCTGTCCTATACCGCAACTCTCGGTGACCTAGAGATGTAAATCGGCTTGTATATCCTCGGTGATATACCAAGTAGTAAGTTTCCGACCCTGTAGGAATGGAAGGCTTGGCTTTCTGGACCATGTCGAGGACCGAAACGTTTTTTATGAATATTTGTTTCATTGAAGATCAAGCGAAGAGGTCTTTTTTAATAAAGGCCGTCGAAATCCACAGCTTTGCTTTGTCTGGCTAGTAATCGCTCGTATAAGAGCAATATTACGAGTAGAAGGAGGGTGGGAAGTCCGCCGGAACTCAGCGTTCACTTCAACATTGTGTCATTCTGGTCTTCAAATGACGTTCTCAACAATGGATGCAATCAATCTTGACGAAGTCGTATTTTTTTGTCAAATCCACATGTTCACGACAAAAAGTAGGTTTTTTAGAACTGTAAAATTTTACTTGCAAAATCATTACGCAGTCCGTGAGTAAAGAGCAGGAAAGTTCTGGTTGTCGAAACATACGAAAACAGCCTCTACATCAACATAGGTTCTTCATTAAGTCTAGGAAAAGTTGGTATCTTTCGTCGGCACTCTCGCAACACTTCAAAATAGATATAGATATGATTTATCGTGTTTCATCGTTTTAAAACCCTCCTTGGAATAATTTTGCTGAGGTGGTGTCATCTGGTCAGCTGAAAAGCGTCAAATCCGGGTATCAATTTGCCGAAAGAATTAACACTGTTACAGTGCTATTTTTAAATAGGAGGTATAGTAAGCGCAGAGGATCTAAACTTTTTAGTGCCTCTCCGTTCTCGTCCTGCTCAACAAATCTGGGTGCCTCTTAAGTGCTAGGGAACTGAATTCCTTTGGTTCCGCTGTTTCTGGCCATGAAATGCTTCAAGTCTATCTCAGCTCAGAATAAATTTTATTAATTGAAAGTGAAACCGTCGGAATCCATCAATGGGAATAATGTTTGCAAATATCGGTTCATGAAACTCTACACTTTTGGGGGCGATGAAGTTACTGAAGGCAGTTCCGGCCTTGACTTCGCATCTAAAGCATTTTTTGCGCAGAAATTTATCGAGATACTTGAAGAAGTGGTAAAGATTGGACTTCTGCAACGTCGACTATGCGATGCCTCGCGAAATGTTTCTGTTGACCACTGTGGAGCACAGCGCTGAAGCTGCTGGTGTATTTTGTCGAGATCCTGGACGAACTTTTCCATCGTAATCGTTTCACCATGATTCAGAAACCTGTGATGGATCAAACCAGCTGTAGACCACCAATCGGTCAGTTTGATCTTCTTTTAGTGAAATTTCGGCTTTGGAAAGCACCGCTAAGCTTCATCGCTGTCCAATCACTAGCCGATCGCCCCTCATTGTCATAGAAGAATAATTTCCCATTGCTCATCGTGTCACTGTAGAGAAACGGATCATTCTTGTTGCGCAGAAAAAGCGTTGACGAATCCTCTCAAAACAGCGGTCTCTTTGGTTCTCGTTCAACTCGTGCGACATTCACTCGTCGAGCTTCTTCGACTATTTAAATTTTTAGATGCTCCGAAGCAGTTAGGTTGCTTACGACTAGTTCTTCTACAATTTGTGGAACGGGTGTTTTTGCATTAGCTTTCGGGATAGCCTTAAAATCAACATCTTTATTAGTAGAAGGACGTTCGCTGAATTTTTCCAAGCAATGTTGCACTGTGCGTTCGTTGATACTAACTTTCCCCATTCCCCGTTAAGGCTTCTCGCCGGATGGCTCCATAACGTCCGAATTTGAACTCATAGAAGCAAATATGTCGAAATCGTTGTTTTGCTCTTTTGACATCTGAAATACAAACAGCAAAAATTTGACGCGAACACAATTCATATCAATAACTAACTGCACCTTCCAGCGCTTTACCACCTCATCGTGGCTGGGAGGTGTTCCTAGGTGTCGGGCGGCGATGTTCAGCGGAGGATTCATCCCCTGGCAGGGTCTCCCAAGCTGAGAAGGAGTCTGGCGTTTCCATCAGGAAACCTAGCTAAGAGTAAACCAATACCAGGATCCACCACCGTACTGGTATGAAAGTCGCATGGTGGCGAATCTCCCTCTGATACACAAGGGCTGCGATTGTCTGTGGTGGCGAAGACCTGGGGCAGAACTTGAGATTCCAGGAAACCGCCTTGGCTTAACTAGCAAATCTCCGAAAAATGGAGATTATGCTGCGGCCCGCACAACCCGTGAGGACACGCCATTCAAGGATCAACAACCAAATAAGTAATTAATTACAAGGAGCAACTGTATATAAAATGAGTTTTGAAATGTTTTTTAAAAATACAAAATTCGAAGAAAAAACTATAGCTAAAACACACTGAAGAAAAATAAAATTTTAAATTCGACAATGATTTTAAGAAACCTGGTAGGATTATAGGTGGGCGCCGGGGTAGAGAACGAAAACTTTTATTTGGGCAATCAAAATTAACCGAAAATTTGACTTTTAAGTGGTGAATTATAAATATAGGAAGACTTCGAAAGCGCCAAATAAAAAACTAATGAATCCAACAAACGAATACGTATCGAAGAACAAGAAGGACAGAAGTTTAATCAGTTAACGAATAGTAAAACAGTATTCGTCGTCATTTCTAGAGAAAATTACCGCACTTGGAAGCGGTTTGGGTAGATAGTCGTTTACCCATCTGACGTCAATAACCACTGTCCTATCAAGGTTATCTCTGCCACCTTTCTTCTGCCTCGCACCTCTACGAAAGTCACACAACATCATTGATTTTTATTTCTTATCTCTAACAGCTGTTTCCTTGAAACAGATCCTAGTATAATCTAGAGGCTTCCATCCACTGCGATCTGTGAATAGAACCTGTGGGGCTAATTCGATTCCGTGAAACATTCAGCTCGACAGCGTATTCAAGACGACGTCTAATTTTCGTAGGCTGCAGCATAGAGTGATATTTAGCTTGCATTTTTTGTTATGGTAAGCGACACTTGACTAACAAAAGAAAAGCGAATGATCTTTGAAATCTCTTTCAAAACTCCAGTTATGACTTCAGTTTTTTTGACGAATTGTAAATGCGCTCTAGAATAATACCAACGAATTATTTTCAGAGTTAAAACGATAAAAGAAGACGAATTAGTTATCCACGTCCATTATATTTCTGTCTTACTGAGCCGTGGTTAGCTCACAAAATATTTCTTAACTTGCAAAAAATACCGTAAAAAGAACCGCGAAGTGGTTAGAGGCTCCCTGAAATATATATGTGGTCTTTGGTTCGATCGTGCTCCTTCGGCTTATCAGGCCTCTTTTCCCTCTGTGGTAGGTAAATTGGTATCGGACTTGTCTGAGGAAGGATAACAGCGCTGCCTTGATATAACATTAAGCCGCTGAAAATCTTTGTATAGGCCAATTATGCCCTCAGTCACCTCTGATGATGCTTAATGAAGTTGAATACATGACGCAAAACTGAGCGATCCATAAACGATAAACGCTTTGCTACTTTTAGCTTTGATTAAAAAAGCAGGTCCAAGGAAAAGCTCAGTGAAAAAGTACGGACCTATTACCGGACCATTGATGGGGAATCACTCGCTAAAGCTATTTATTCTGGGAATGTAGTGGAAAAAAAAAAGTTAGAAAATCACGCACCACCCACATGCCTATGAATGGATAATTTTTATAATACAACCGGCAACTACACGAGGGGCTGGGCTATGCATTTCGTCCTATTAAAAATAGCTCGCCTACAAAATTCAAAAAAATCTTCGCCAAAACGAAGTGTGGGGGAAAATCACGTAAAATCCCCGGGTCGGGCAGAACATTTTGATGGAGTTCCGAAGACGAAGCGCCGTCTTCTATTGCCACCCTCCAGATAAGCAGATATGTTTGGTACTAAAATGATATTTGCAGAACCAAACCTTTATGCTTTATTGACCACGGTATGATACTCACACATGAACGATAGACATGAATCTAAGAAACGAGTGGAAAACGTGATAGTTAGGCCACTACTTGTGAATGTCGGATATCTGTAACCAAGTAATACTTAAAATTAAAGACTATTAATAGATATAATAAGAATACGCAAAAAAACAAATTAAAAAGAATGCAAAAGAAATTTAAAGTGAATGCGACGATGCTGAATAACCCTGCCATCGGCCTTTCATCATCCCACACTGGGAGTTTAAGTGGTGGAGCTCCTGGTAAGCGGCTATCCGAGGCGACGAGGAGGTCCTCATGCTGTTCTTAACAGCAGCTTGTGGATAATTTACAATAATGTTATTCTTTAAATAAGGAAAAAGTTTTTGAAATACAGATTCGATATTTGTTTACTCCTTGACTGAGGTATACAAAGAATCGTGCAACAATCGGTAGAAATTATGACAGAAAAAAGCGTTATCGCTGCTGCTTTAATTATATGGCGTAATGAAGGTTTCTTAGCCTAAATGAAGTCGTCCAAAACACTAATATCAAAAAGTTTATAAAGAGAGTAAGTATTATAAACAGGAGTGAAATAGCAATAGGACCTGAGTCCTGGAAAGGATAGTTCGATGTTCAGCTGATGTGAACCAGCATCTCTAACTAATCATTTATGAATAAAAGGATAGCTCTGTTTTATTCTCCATATCAAATCTAGTGTATCGCCGTAAAACCTAATGGAACAAGTCTCTAGCCTTGAAGGAATATCCTATAAGCTGCGCAAAAGTGTGATTCCGAAATAAATTCCGGAATCTTCCAAAGGAACACCAGAAAGAGAGAGTGGAAGAAAATGAAAGAGTAGAGCGAGTTCATGGATAGATTTCTGTGACGTAAAACAAATTTTTCCCCTAATTGTATTGGATTTCTTGCTGAAGCGTACATCAAAGGCCAAGTTCAAGAAAAGGGCAACATAATTTCGCTATCAGTGTCGGCTTTATAGCCCCCCCTCTTTTAACACGGTACGCTTGACAAAGGTCTCCTTCCAATAGAAAAACTTTAGCCGAAGCACAGGCCAATAAATTTTACTATAATGAAAACTAAAATTGACAATTAAGGCTTCTCGCTTTAAATTCTTTTAAAGAGACAGAAATTTTTGTTGCAAATTTTTCAGCTTAACATAATACGTTTACCCATGAAGAAGCTAAAGTAAAGGATAGAAACAAAAATCGTACTATGTACAGCACAGCCTCAAACAATAGAAAACCCATATGCGGAAGAAATTTTAAGAGTTTTGAGTGGAACTGGATATTCAGATATTTCATGATCGACTAGTTCTATGCTAAACTTTTCCATATGGACGCAAAACTCCACGAAAAACTCTTAAGCACTCAGTGAAATCATAGATAATACCATAATTATAAGAATACCAACGGCGTATAATGCTGTCAGAATTTAAATGCATATATGAGGTATCGCTTTATCATCAATATCATTAATTTATCAGTGAAAGAGAGAGGTTTAACGCATTTTAAGCTTCGTCTAGACGAAGCAATTAGGGTCAAGTACGACTTTTATTTTGTATGGCAAAATTCCTTCCTGGAAAATTCCATGGTCAGAATACAAGCAGATTATTGCCACAAATTTTATCCAAACTTGTGAAAACAGCTTGTGATGTTGGAATCTGATGTTAGCATGGCCCTCGGTGTTCGTTTACGTTACAACGATTATGTTTAGAAAGGCTCGGAAACGTTCTCGAAGTCAGACCTTCAGTCTTAGTGAATATAAAGGAACTGATGTGAACCAATTGCTTACGTGTGGTCCTTCCACTCATGGTAGGAGCTGCCAAGTCACGACGCTTCCTCGTGCGACAAATTCCGTTACTATCGTTCCTATATGAGAAATATCGATGTGGATTGTTGGCTCTCAATCAACTAACATTCCTTGAACACTCCAAGCGATATTGATGGAATCCGAAACGAAACTTTTTCAAAAGGCTCGAAAGTACAACAAGCACTAGAACAAGATTCTTCACGAGCAGTATTAACTATCATTTACAGATTCTAGAGAAATTTCAGGAAGACTGAACACCTACAGCTGATTCCATTTTTCTTTAAAAAAGAATCTGCAATGAGAATTCTGGGATAACCGATAATAAGCTTATATTTCCATAGGTTTGAAATTTAATCAGCTGTATCACCCGTCGCTTTGCTCGCTATCGAGGGACTACAGCGGAAGTCAGTAATTTCTCCACTTGTCCCTGCAACGCGCTGGAGTAATTTTCTGAGTCATCATGCTCGCATGAAAGACACGAACAGCATTATAATTCTCTTCCAGAACCTTCTTGAAGAAATATAAACACCTGATCAGTGGTACTTTCCGCTTCTCACTCCATATGACTCACTAACGGCCCATGGCCGTCAATTCGATCGCTGGCTCGACAAAATTGAAGGCTTCATGTTTACATAAGTAACGACCAGGTTAACGTAGGAAGAACTGCAATCTACAATAGGCGAATTAGTTTGTCACAAATCTCGTTCTTTTCCTTTTGATTAAATTTTCTTCAGATTTCCTCCATGTTCAAAGAACACGACGTATTATATGCTCTGCTGAGAAAGAAGCGATGTCAACAACAAGGCGAAAACGGTGGCGCTATCGGTTGATGAGTACTTACATACTATCCGATTCGAGCATTTATACGACGACCTCGAAAATGTTGGTGAATCATTCTTAAAAGCGGATTTTTCTTTTTATACTGATGCTGAAGCTGTAGCTGAATAGTGTAGTTGTCGCTGTGAAGCTTCTTCTAACTCGTGGAAGGTTTTTGTGTGGGTATAAAAAGAAGCGGCAAATTTTAGAATCGCACTAGGATTTTTGTTGTTGCTCACATGATGAATTGTAGTGCATCCTTTTGAAAAATTCGGCAATTCACATGGCCGACCATCAACCAGGAGCTTAACAGTCCTATTGAAGGTGACAAGTAAAGACAGTAGCTATGCTAGGTGATGATAATGCCTTCCAGATCCTCCTTTCGATCCAATAACACACACTTTGTGGGTACTTTGTCGAACTTTGCAGCTTTTAGTAGTACACAGCTCTTGTCTTATTGGATAAAGGACAAAGGGTAAAGCACTCGTTGTTGTCGTTGTTGATCAATCCCTGAGGAATGCACCATGCATTCGACTTTATTGAGCATTTGGAGGTGATTGAATGCACATCTGGCCTTTACAATGGCTGGCCTCGCGGTGGCCTTCCGATGTCTCGAACCTCTGCTGCCATCCTTCTAAACAAGTCTGGTACCAATTTGCCGGTCCCAGAGAGATGGAAAGCTTGGTAGGCCATGGTCGTGGCATCGATTCAATGTGATTTGAAGGGCGCCCCAACCACTGCGCCACACGCGCTCTTTGTCTTATTGGAATGTTTTATTGGAATAAATCTCTAGTAATATCTTCCTTGCACAGTTTTCCAAGCTTGAAACTAAGTTGCGCGTTTTCCTAAGATACCATTTCTAAAGTATTGAGAAAATGGCAGCTCTTTGTTTTCAATCTTTTGGTTGTTTAAGTGCTATTGGAAGGTGTTGGTTAGGCCGGTACATTCCTCATCTACATTTTAGGCATTGGGATCTTCCTAAGACATTGTGAAAAAATGGACAAACCTCAAATGTTTAATTGATTGTGAGTCTCATTACCTGTGCAATATTTCTTCCTCGCCTTACAGCAAAAAAGAAGATGTTGAGTTACAAAATCGGTGACGTGATCCCATGTTTTTTCGTTTTTTGGTTTTACATGACCTGTCATCACACTTCAAGTGCGGATCCCATCACTTCTTGCCCTCGATTCGTTTTGCTCGTATTCACCGTCCACATTGGTCTTTAAAAACTTCACGTGTTGTTCCAGCTCTCACTTGAGGATTCCGTCCTCTTTGTGAGTGTCCCAGAATGCTGGTTGTGTCAATTCTTCTTACAGTCTTAGAGATAGCCAGCCTAAAGCGTTCCCACGTGGACTGGAAAAAGCGCTGTACCTGGGCTGTACTGCGCTACTCCCACACTCCCATTCCATCTTCACAGCACGGAAATCAATTGGCAAAGTCTGCGTTCATATTCATTTCATTATGGTAATCTCCTTTGAGCTAGGGTTGTTAGTGATGCAGTCCATCAGGAAACGGTGTTTTGCTTAGCCGTTTTGTTAGCACTCGTCTTTGATACACGTGGGAACGCTTTAATCCGCCTATTTTCAACATTGCAAGGAAAATTAACTAGATCTGCATTCTACGACACTCATAAAGAAGACGAAATCCTCAAGCATTAGTTGCAACAGCACATGAAATATTTGAACATTACATGGACGATGAATGCGAAAAGACGGTTCAAATGCAAGGAGTGTTCAGATGACCACTGTAAATATCATGACGGGTCACATAAAATGAAATATGTGAGGTAAAGCTCCTTTGAATGTCTCTTCACCTGGCACGAGGTTCCCACGTAATTACGACTTTTGATTATGAATATGAAGAGGCTTGCTTATGATAGTGAAATAAAGCAGCTTCCTATCCTATTAGTACCATTACTGTTCGTAGGTCTAGGCATGAAGTTTTTTAGACGTAGTCCAAAAGTGAATTTTGGTGTTAAAACCGCTAATGATGACTTTGAAAAGGCTGTGCTCCTCCTTTTTAAAATTCTATAAGTTCATATTAGAACGCTTCCACCTTATCACGGTGTCGGTTTCTAAGAAAGGATAAATATAAGAGGCTGTCGTCGGTTCATATTCCTCTGACCGAAGATATCCGATTCAGATCATAAATCTTCGAGCTGAGTTGGAGTTTATGGCCAAGCAACCCATTCACATCATTAGTGTTCAAATAGAATTGACATTTATGGCAAACTTTAATCTGAAAAACATTTCAATTCCACCAATACTCGTCTCATCTTGCTTTCTCTTCATAGCTTATATCAATAGATCCTCAATGGAGAATTCCGGCTCTAGTGCACATTCATTGCAGGCGCAGATTGTTAATATAGGCTATTCATATTCAAGCAGACTAGCATGGAGCTGAGACTTTATTAGCTTCTTCTTTGTCGTCTTACCAAAAGCTTCTGCATCAAGGCCTTCTTTGAGATCAGGCCACTTATTTTTACTGTTCTTGGCAAAATTGCTCATAGGTAACCTGCGTGGTTTTTTGGGGCTAATTTATTGCAGAAGATTCATTACAAATCACCGTTGATTAAATTGAAGACTTTTAAGCGAAGCTATACATTCCTTTTTAATAGACCTATACTTTATACCCAAACAGCCCATATTAAAGACTTATGAAGAAATTGTACATGTTGTGAGAAACCTGAATTTGTACTGTAATTTGCTAGATGTGCAAGTGTATGCTCCACTGAAGTTTCGGTTGCAGTGTGGGGATTTTCCCGATTATCACCGTTTGTCAACCAGTGATTGTTGTAGTGCCAGGATGGCTGTGATTCTGGCACTGATTTATTCTTCTTTGGACTTCTGAATGGAAACATCAAATTGCTTCCCAGCTGGGGACGTTGCTGACACATAAGAGCGTTTCGTTCCACATCGTCGTACTTTCTTCAACACTCACAAACATCAAACCACGATGAGACAGCAAAGCATTGGAGGACGATTCACTGTTTTCTTGACGAGCAGACACTAGGTTGTTAACAGCAAGATATATTCACTACAATACCGACTGACGTCTCGGAGGTTTCGCCTTCTTTAGAGCCTGCGAAGGCAAACTGAGGTACGATCAGTTGAACACTTTCGTGATCTTAGAAGAAAAAAGCTATATACATGTACTTCTATTCTCAAAAACACTGGAGCATATATCCACAGCCACTGGGTCGTAAACCTTGCATGATAAATACCTACTCTTCGTTTATTTGAACGGTTAATCGATAGCAGGAAGAGCTTTGAAAAGCGCAGACGACATCGTGAGGGCCGTAAATGAAGACGGCCGATTCCCACTCCCTGACATATGTCTCGGGCTTCGAGTTTTTTTCGAAATATTACAGAAATAAAGAAATATTATTTCAGCCACATTAAGATCTCATTTTCGGCAGGTGTAAAGGAAACTCCAGCGTCGTTTTCAATTGTACTGTTGGAAAGAAGGCTGCACTTATTTTGTGACAATCAAGCGCTTATGCTTCTTCTTCTTGGAAAAGAAAACGGATAGCACGTGCTGAAAAATTACGCAAATAATTCCAATTATTGGGAAAAAAAACTCCTCTGCTGATAGACTGCTCAGGGAGGAAATAGCGTCCAACTTTTACCCAAAGTTATTATTCAAGATTTTCTTTCCGTAGTTATACGAAGATTATGTAGTAAATATTGAAAGAGGCATCATAAATTTCTTTCAAAAGAACAAAAAATAAAATTCTTGGTATTGAACGTTTTCCGAGGAACGCCCTATGCATCCGACTTCATCAAATATAATAGGGGTGCTTGAGTGAATGATCTGGCTTTCATTTAGCATCGGTAAAGGCAATTGAATGCATATGTGCCGTGCACAATGACACGTGGTAGCTAACAAATGTATCCAGCCAGTGCTGCTCTCCTCGCAGACAAGTTTGGTAATGCTACCAATTTCACCACCCCGAATCAAAGCCCTTTTGAGCTCTGAGCGAGGGAACGATCGCATGTGTATTGCAGGGTGTATCTAGCCTCTACGCTACACCCGTTCCTGACTGCGCAGTGGCTGCAGTGACGGAATGCTCTGTTAAGTTCTGATAAACGAAATCGGTAAGTCGATTTAAGGGTGCGTAATTGATAAGAAAAGTCAGTGAACTTCGAAGAGAAATGTTTCTGAATAGAGTTGAAATTCTGAAATAACGTTGGTGAAACAGCGCAAGATGATTCACGCAGCTTTAATTCACATGAATTGAGCCACGATAAAAAGAGGAAAATGGCACGAAAACAGCAGAGAAAAAGTATCCCTTGATAAGAAAAAAGAGGGGCAGCGCTTTCCCAGTACACAATTCCGGTCACAGATGCAAAACAACAGCGATCTTAGCTTGAATACGCATTGAACCGGCAGTGAGGGACAGCTGAGGGCTGTATGGTCCTTAGGATGTTCGTCGTTCTGCGTAGATGAGCTGGGACGATGTTGATGAGAGGCTTATTCGGCTAACGTTTTATCCTCTTCGTTTTCCTCAGAGCAGAAACGTCTTGTTCAGCTTAGTACTTGGACACTTAGATACTTGGACAGTCCGTCTTCACGAGCTGTGCGGACGCCATACACATTCGTTGCTTTCTCTCGCAATCGCAGTTCATGGTGGTGGCCTTGTTCGAGCATGGTAGCGCTTGCGAGTCTCATACCGTGATCTGTAAAACAACTGCAGCTGCGGGCACAGCTGATTAACTTTGTTTGCGAACACGTCCGCCCGGCGTGAAGGTGGTCATCCTAGGAAACGTTTGCATTCTTTTGGAATCCACTCCACCGTTCTTTTCGTCCATCTGTCGTCTGTTTTTCTCATTATGTGAGCGGCCTATCTATGTTTCGCTGTAGACGTATATTGTCCTGGATCTCGAAGATGTGACAGATTTCGAAGGTCAGGGCTTCGCATTCCGGCTACATATTGAAAGTGTCGGTTACATTTTAGAAGACATCGTTCAAACGCTCTGTGAGTAGTTCGAAGCATTCATGACGTAGTTGAGGGATCAACCCACGTCTCTGCAGCATAACAGAGCGCTGGAAAGACCGTAGAATCAAAGATATGAGGGCGGATTTTCGGGTCCTTCAGTTGGTCGGCGGCTTCTTTGCGAGGCCCGAATGCAGCCCAAGCTGTTCTCCTTCTATCTAGTTTCTCCTTCATGTTGTTTTCCACGTTCATTGATCGCCCAAGGTAAACGTACGAGGTGGTCTCTGCAATGAGAGGGCCATCCAATTCAATCTTTTCGTCTTCGCATCATGGGTTTTTCATGAATTGGGTGTTTTTTCGATTTATGCGAAGTCCGATCTTTTTCTCTGCTTCGTTGAGCTCGTTGGTCATCATCTCTGCTTCGCTAGTACTTCTCGAAAAGATGACAATGCCATCGGCAAAACGAAGGTTTGATAAAAATTATTCATCAATGCGTATGCCTTTTTCAATCTAATAGAGTGACTTCATTTTCCACTGCAGTGCAGCACTAAACAGCTTTGGCGATATAATTTGGCTGTCCCTGTGGAACTCCTTTTTTATGGGTATTGTAAGAGGTCGATGGAAAAGCAGTATTTTCGTAGTGCAGCTCCGATAAAAGTCGGACAGAGTTCTTATGTAGGACGGGTCCACTCCTTGGTTGACGAGCGCTGATAGGATTGCATTCGTTTCGACACTGCCAAACGCTTTCTCATAGTCGACAAAGGTTGAGACTAAAGGCAGGTGGTGTTCCGGACAAGCTTCGATGACCCTGGACACGGTGTTGATGTGGCGCATGCAGCAAAATCCTTTTCGAAATCCTGCTTGCTCGACTGGTTGCGCCCCATCCAATGTCCTTGATATGTGCGAGAGAATATTCTTCGTGAACAGCTTGCGGCGTACACTTAACAAGCATATGGGACGATAGTTACGAAAGTCCTTTAGGCCTCCTTTCTTGGGCAGGATGACCGTGCGCAAGGCCCTCCGCTGGTCTGAGATTTTTTCCTTTTGAAGGTAGTCTCTCATATGATCTGTGAGAAGTAGGTGTAAATTGTGGTCTCCAGCTCTAAAAAAATCGGCAGTGATATTATCGGTTTCTGGAGCTGCGGCTCTTCTCATGCTTTCTATCGAAACTTGAACCTCCGACGAAAGATTCAAGGCGGCTTTTCTCCAGCGGGAATATTATGACCCGGGACGGGGATTGTGAAGCGGAAAAGGTTGGTGTAGAACGTCTCCGCTATTAATTCTATTTTATGGTGGGATGTTTTGACGATCCCATCTTCGTTCATCAAGGCTGACAGCGGAACGTTATAATCACACAACTCCCGACGGCATTCTTTCAAGCGCCTTCCTTTCTCTGCTGCTTCCAGTATTTTCTTCTGCTCGTACCGTTGTAGATCTTTCTGCAAAGCTCTTCTGGAGCTGGCATTTATTACTAGCCATGTTAAACGTGTTGTAGTAGAATCAAGCTTCAGTTTCCTTCTCTTTTCGAGCAACTCCTTAGTAGTGGTGAAGATTCGATCCGATCTTCTTGCTTGAGGAACTGAGGCGAATTCGGCAAAGCTTTTCAGTCCTTCGACAAGCAGCTCGTAGTCTTCAGTCGGGTCTTCTTTAATATGTCAGTCACGTTTAGGCAGAACTTCGTTTAGAATGTTTTCGTCGTATACAGCTAGACTTTTTCTTCGTGGCCCATGAAGAGAGTTCTTTTCCAGCTTGCGGCTGAATCGAATCTTCGCGCGAAGAAGGCGGTGATCGGAACCAGTACAGAATGACGGGACTACCGATGTGTCAAGTAGGCACCATCTTCTGTTTATCAGAATATGGTCAACCTCCGCATGAGTCATGCCGTTGGAAGACTCCCATATCCAGCGGCGGCATTCTTTTTTCTGGAAAAACGAGTTTCCATGGAAGAAGCGTGCTGCGGACAGAAGTTCTGCGAGACGGCTTCCATTCTCGTTTCTTTCACCCAATCCAAAATTTCCAGTCCTGTATTCGCTGTTGTTGGCCTTTTCTATTCTGGCGTCGAAGTCTCCGACAAAAAATTTATGATCTGCTCTATCTATGCGAATGACTTCCTCCAAATGATAGTAGAACGCATTTAATGGCCGGCTACGCGAGGGAAAAGGATCTCGTATGAGATCGACGAGATGGACAATGGACGGGTGGACGACAAAGCCTATGCCACCGACATTTCGTGACGGGACCTTTTCTCCACGGATCACAAGGGTTCCGTTGTTTAGTTGGCGTATGGCGGTCTTCTTGATTTTTGTTTCTTGTAATGCGATCAGATGAAATTTTATATGATTTGCTGCTTTAAGAAGAGCGTGAGGTGTCTGTGGATAGCATTCCGCCATTATATGTGTAAAGTAAAAAACAATCTCCATGGCGTGTCGTGCGTGTGCTCGTCAGAACCGTTTCCAATGACGTCCTGCGTAACCCGAGATTTTTTGGCCTCTCACCGGTTGTCTCACCGCCTGATGTCGTAAACGGAAGCACCCAGTGTGCAGCGTGCTGAGGCTGGCGTATTGCTGGTCGTGCAACTTGGTCCTCCTTGGAGTCTTGACGTAACCTTGCAAGGGCGTCAGCTCAGTACCACCATATATTCTTGTTAACTTGTTTTCTGCAATTGTGCTCCGTGTAATTAAATAGTGATGTAAATTGCCCTAATTATAATAGAAATACTGGGTACTCGCCGGAACTCTCGCCTTCCACATCTTGACAGCTTGCCTTACGAAAAACGCTTCAGAAACGAAGCCGAGATCGAAACTGCTTTCAACGACTTAGTCGCCTACAGAAGTACAGAACTATGTGCAACCGGTGTTCATCGTAGGCAAATCGTCTTGATTCCGGTGGTTTCATTTCCATTAACGCAGGTTATTCTAAGCCGTTATGGGTCGTTTTAAAAACACAGGTTTAAATCCTACATTGAATTACGAACTACCTAACAGGTTACTCCGCCAATGAGTGTAGCACCACCGCCATTCGCTTATTTATCGACGTAGCAAAGACAAAAAGTTGTCACCATAATTGTTTTGAAACACCATATAAACATTTCTAAGCGCTAAAAAATTAACACAAACGTTAAACTCGAGAAAGAATAAAAGCAAGAAGCTTTTGAAAAGCACCCGTTTGCTGATGTCCAAAAATTAAAGTTGCTTTGTTATAGGATAATGAAGATGCGGACAACTTCACAAATTTAATAATCTTATCGGAGATACACACAAAGTTTTAGTGAGGATATTTAGATAGGGATGGAAGGAAGGTTTCAACAAAACATGAAACTTTGCTGCGAATAGAACAACAAACGACTTGGATCGAGTTTCGATGTTATAATCCGTTTATGGAGCTTGCAATCACAATGGATTAGAAAACTTAACACGTCTTGCTTGCTAGATTCAACATAACAAAAGCACAGTACAGCTACAATGGTGCTGAGATATTTGTAAAACTTGGAATCCCCAGGTTGGTTTCGAATCCGCGATTCCCGTTTCCGGGGGCTCAAAGAAACATCGTATATCTAATGTGAACGATCCTTCATCCGGCTCGCTGACTACAGGAGGTAAACATTTTCGATTTACGAGGTAATCAACTTGGATAACTTTATAAAGGCCAACTTTGGCCATTTCGCGAAGAGCTATTGCCACCCGGCCACGTAATCGTTAAACCCAAAAAATACGAAGTCGTTGGAAAAGGGGTCAGTCCTACTGCAATGGAAGAATAGGAAGAAATTTTTGAAAATATAGGAATGACACTGATTTAAGACATTACGGACGTCCAAGGGTGGCGGTGGGAATGAGCGATTTGGACATGCTGTTTTTATTTTCAGTTCGGCCTTTTGCAGAACTTTTTTGCTGCACTATGTAAACTTATTCGATAGTAATCAAAAACCGGATGAATGTAGGAGGAGTTGGAGCAACAAGGTCATTTCTTCCTCCTATCACAGTTACCGTCCATGCAACGTATTTTGAGTGTGGTGACTTTCGCAAATGTCATTAGGTTTTCCGCAATTCGTTTCCACTTGCGATTACAGCTGGTTCATTGGATCCACAGACGTCCAGCCACAGTATAGGTGGTCGTCCTAGGAAATGTTTACATTCGGTTGGAATGCGGCGCAGAGTGTTTACCTCCCAGCAAGTATTTTAATTTCATATCCAGACCAACCATACTTTACTTTCGAAATATATTCCTAGACCTTTTTGGGGGCCTTAACATTGTGCGGTATCTTTCACTGATCAGAGTACTGTAGCATTTCAAAATATTTCGTGACATAGATCCAAAAAAGTGCGTTTGATTTGTGGTTTACAACTCGGAGAAAGTCGCGTGTATGGTGTCTTGTCGTACAGCTATGTTCTCCCAAAGCGCTTTACCGCAATTCGAACTTCAAGGAAACAGCTATACCAAGATGTCGGGGAGAATGTCTATCTCTAGCGGGAATTTTGAGGTTTTGATGAGAGATAGGGGCAGACCAGGCTTTGTTCACGGAGTCTAATTACAAACTTGACTCTCGAGTAGAACCTGACAGCATTTCTACAGATCAATTCTTTTCAAACTGCATCCAACATCCTTCCTACTTATTTTGCAAGATCTGACACCGTGTATTTTGCGGATCTCGACACTTCTCGGATTCAATTCATTTTCACACATCATTATTCCATAAAAGTCTTCAGGTGTGCCTGTGGGCTTGGCTGTTACTTGAAAATTTCTGGTCATTTGCATGAATGTCTGATCATGTAAATACTGATCGGATCGAATTTGGACTCTTGGACTACCTTCTAGCGCGTTCCCATGTTTTCATCACAGGCATCACATGTAACATTTCTGGATCACAGATGTCTAGGAAAAGTCTGATACTAGTTTCCCAGCCCCAAAAACATGGAGGGCCTGGTTGGTCCAAGCGCCATCGAACCTGGGCCTTTTCATTGTTAAGTTTTATTGGAAAAGAATAAAGGTGGTCAAGGAGTCATTTTTTTGGTGGGAATGCAGTCGAAGCGATGAGTTGTGTTGTTAAATGATGCCCATGTACAAAAAGAGCACCAAATTCTCATTTCTGCATAGAATTTGAAAATCCTAAATCTTGTTATCACTTTCACTGCCTTCTGGTCAGCATTGAAATCTTCTTCAAAAAATTTATAGTTAACTCTTTATGTTGAAAATTACTTATTCCAACGGGACCACAGAATGCGTCTAATTCGCTCAGGGATTTCCTGTACTAGTCGATGATTGTGATCCTTTGGCGAAGCATGGAAGTGCGCTCATAGTCAACAGCGGCGACCGATTTTTAGTGAAAGGATTTTGTCGGCATTTAATGTTCTCCTTTTTTCATGATTCTCAACAGCCTCGTTATTTAATTGTCACATGTCGGTCGTTTTGCTTCCTGTCTCTTGCAGAGCGATGACCTAGGACTTAAGGCGAACTGCGGCCTGAAGAAGAGTGTGAAGAGCAATTTGAGAGGACACTTTTCTCGTGGCAAAGTGCACAGCAGAAAAATTTCCTCATTGCGTCGTGGATAGTTTATTTCCATCCCGTTAAAATAATTTCCTATACAGCCCGACATTTGATCATGTCTCACTATTTATCTCCGACGGGAAGGTGTAGCGTGCAGTAAACTTGGGCTATTTCATTGGTGATTGAGCAATTTGTCATCCCCTGAAGTTCCGATATAACCTTGCTTGGGCGTTTTCTAGTCCTTACAACTTTCATTCGCTAGCCCTTATAGATAGGAGACAGGGAGCGATCTCTTCGATTACTCGTCTACTAATTCATTTTAATACAATACTAGATCATACATAGGCATGGGAATAGAGGTAAAAAGTGAAGCGACAAGGGAGAAAATGTGTAACAAAACAAAAAGAATTTTCCAAACGAAAATGCAGGTCACAGTACACAAAAAAGAAATGCTGCATACGGAGTGGAAAATGAAATCAACGGCAAGTTAGTGAATGAAGTCAGATTCTTCTAGTTGTGGACCGCGTTCACCGCAAAACTGCCAACTCTAAGAAAGTAGTGAGGTCGTATTATAAGGACTAGAATGCCGTCTAATCTTTCAGACAATATGAGCTCTTAACTAAGAATGTTAGTCATTCTACGAACGTAGGATATAATTTGGACCAACAGTTATAAAAAGGAAAACAGACCTGAAAGTGGAACATCAAAACGAGCAAGAAACAATGTCTACTTCAGATGTTTTCTGTTTCACGGAAAAATCAAGCATGTAAAGACAATTCATCGATCAAACATCAGACGGAGGAGAACTATGGCAGGTGAACTCGTGCTTCATAACTGAATAGGATTTTGAAACATTAATAGTCATTGTGCAGCCGAAATAGGCGTGGTTACGACCTGCTGCATCCATTCTACTACAGCAAAAATAAATCAGGAGGCGGATAGCGCTGTGCTTGTAGTGTCCTTTATCACGAGCATGCTGCTAGTTCGATTCCGCTTCGAGCGAAGCAAGCCTCTCATTCCTCCGGGGTCGGGAAATTGGTACCGGACTAGTCTGCGAAAAAAAATCACTCGCTGCAATCCAACTGGGAGCTCCCCAGCCCGGTTATCTTAGGACTCCAGGAAGAACTGCTCAATCAACATTCTACGTCATTCAAGGTTAAATAAAATTCCGTAAGCACCAACCGAAACCACACGTAGAAGTTGGAAGATCTTCGTGGATGATGGATGCGAGGAAACGAATCGAATGTGAGAAGTGATGGGATTCGCACAGTAGAGGTGAAGACGGGTCGTATAAAATAAAAAAAAGAAAGTCATCAGTATGCCGCGTATTTCACTATGACTCCTAGGTCATGGATCTCGGTATTGAACTGATCTAACTAGTCACTTCGTGCTTGCTGAACAGAAGTAGAAAGATATATTCAACAAATGGCTTTGTTTTGAAAGTAGTGATATTCACATCAGACGCTACTAGAAGCAGCTTTAACATAAATTTTTCATCAATGATGTAAGTCTAATAATTCCTTTTTCTTCTTTATTGAGAAAAGAATTATAACAGCACAGACTCAAACCTTCAGAGGTGTTGAGTTTAATCTTTCAAGGTAGAACTTGCACTGAACTTGAGCACCAAAAATTTTTTGCAAAAATGCAAAAGTACACTTAAAGTTTTAATGTGCATCTAACCAGATTCATCTCATCCATGGTCTGCATACTGACCAATTTACTCTGGACACGGAAATGAACCATCCAGAAATGTGTCAAGTCACAGCGAAGCTTCTTGGATTGAGAATGTTGCACTGTGATGTTATATTCTAATGCCGCTCCACTTTTTCCGGAATTTCAGTATCTCAAAAAAGATTCGAGTGCTCCATCTTTAACATTATACTCTATAATTCTAGTGGCTAAGTTCTGCTTGAGTGACTACTAAACGGCGACATCTAAATTCGGTTGACTGCGGCAATGAACGTCGTCGAATCTTGTCGTCATGGATGAATTGGCTTCTCGAAAATAGAGGATTATTTCGATCACTGAAAGAGTTCACGGATTGGAAATATCAAGAAATGATAAAAGAGACTTTGCTGTATCGCTCCATTGTTTAGGTGGTATTATTTGCGCTACTTGCTTCATGTTACTATGGTCCATTACTTATGTGTTAACCTCTTATTTGCTGCCTACTAAAATTTTCCACGGGAGGCTATGATGTGGAATACGACCACAGAGATGATGAGATATTGGCAAAACTCGTATCCCAGGCCAATAAAAACACTCCTGTCAGCATTTTTAACATTTTAGCAACTTATGTTTAATTTAAATTTGTATCCTTTGTATCTTCTCCACATTCTGACCAATGAACTGAAGCAACTCATAGTGACAATGAATAAAGTTGCTCGAGTTCTCAGTTATCTAAAAACAATCGACGATGATAACTTTTTATTTGCTGTCTATTACATTTTTTGGCCAACCACAATCATGTTGGGGTATTTGAAACACTCTGGACCGTAGGTATCTGCATTAGGGTACAAACGCGCTATTTCCCTTTCTGGGGGCTAATGCGTTCACCACCACACCATGAACGTCTTTTGTTTTTTCTTTCTCTCAGCTAGGCAGCAAATAAATAGGCATAATAGGCAGTGAATAAAAAGCTAACATTGTCATTTCGACTACAGCCTCAGCTTAATTGGGTTTATCCCCGATTTGGGCTCCACAGTTCAATCCAACTGAGGGATGATTGCTGTTGGCACTAGAAGCTAGAAAACTAGCTGAGAGACAGACAAAACGAAGGATGGCCTTGGTGTGATGGTGAAGGCGTTAGCCCTCTGAAGGCGTAAAAGCGCGGTTCGTTCCCCACCATAGACATCTGTGGTCCGGAGTTCTGCAAATATCTCAGCATCATTGTGGTTGAATCACAATCAACGATATTCGCCAGTTTTCTGATTAAATAGATAACAGATGCTGTCGCTAAAAGGTGTGTTTCCGCCACAACAAGTGGCTCGCTTAGTATTAACCAATTGTTCTTCATCTACTACGCAATTCTCCGTGTATACAACGCTTGTCATAGTGTAATAATCAGTAAGAGAACCTCTAGTTCCACAGAATATCATAAGATTGGAACGGTGCCGGAGAAAAACATCCTTGCACGTCGCGTATAATGTTTCTTCCTCTGAACCACAGCATCAGAATAGTCTGCTCTAATCTCGACATTCATGCCCTTCGATGAAGCACAATGTATATTCAACTGCCACAACCACCTCACAACAGACAAAATGCTAGACGATTGAGAATTTAATAGTAGAACCCTCGTAAAGAATAGAAAAGCAAGATATCGTCAGAAAACTTAGGAGTGAAGCACTTTTCGTTTACAGTTCCATAACCTGCCAAATGTTATCTAGATCATTCGATCTTAGAGATCTCTGAGAATACATCTCAACGGCGACACGTGGATGCAACGGCCAGACAACAAAAAGAGTTAGCAATACATGAACAAGAAGTAGTGTGGATTGGAGTGCAGGAGGATGGATCTGTTCACTAGCCCACAAACGGCCACCAACAAGGTGAATGGAGGCGTTTATAGCTTGTGCAAGCCAGCTTAATCGTGGAATGATACCAGTAGACATCGCTGTATTCAAAATGGAGCACTAGAATGGATGGTGATCGCTAGGCAAAAAAAGGAAATGTGTAGCGACTTGCAGTACTGGTTAGCACGAGGTATCCAAGTAAGTCATTTCCTGTTTCTCCTGTTTGAAAACTTTTCTTTAAAAAACATAGTGTGGAATGGTTTGGCAAGAAGGCAATAGCATAATTGGAGAAAAAATCAAAAATAAACATAAATGTTAAATAATGATCTGATGAATTGATTTCCTTAGGCACAAGATGATCGTCAAGTGTTGGTCGACCTAAACAACGAATTTGGACCCAACGTTAACATGTTCAGAAACACATATGGCTAGTAAGATGTTATAAAAATTATAGAAGTTACAGGGAATTTAAAAAATTCCATCATCCATAATTTACTCTTTCTTACCGTTGAGAAGGAAAAGCATACTAAAGTTTGAATTGACCAAATAAATCTGTATCATTCGTTTTTTCTTTGACTCTGAAGACTTTTCCTACATGTCACGAAATAACTGCCTATTCGCACTGAAAAAGTGCGGCTCTGATGGTGTAGACATAGTGGAAAGAACTAGAATAGAGATTTGATACCAACTTCGAGCAATTCGAGTAATCAATTTTGTCCCTCTAAGTTGAACAAAATATTTTGAACAAATTTAAATAAACATGAGAACTTGCTTAAGGTCCTAAAAATCAGAAGTGCATGAAGAACAATTGGTTAGGGGTACCTTGCGTTATACATCTAGTCCTTCATTAGATTCGGCGCCACAAGTTTACAAAGCCTTCCTACCCTCCTTAATTGTCATCTTGACACCAGAAATGTCTGGAACGATAGCAGCACTCATTCGATTCTGTGTAAAATTTTGGAACAACAGGTACATCGGTAAGGGAAAACCTTCTATCTACTATGATGTGGTCTATACGGTACTCTCCATTAGACTCCCACGTCCAGCGCTGAGGGTGGAGCACCTGGAATTGCGAGTTACTACGGATTGTCTTGATCGCCATGATAAACTCAGACAGCTGCTCATCCCGTTCGTTTCATTCTAATCCATGGATCCAAATGTAACGTTCTTCAGACGTTCTTCTTGGTCCAGCCTTGGCGTTGAAATCTCCATTGATGACCTTGAAGAATGTACGGTCTTCTCTGTAGAACTTCTCCAAGTCCATATAGAGCGCTTCGACTTCTTCTTTGTCATAGCTTGATGTCGGCGCGTAAAAGACGAAGATTGTCAAAGCCGGCATTGATCCACATCTTTTTAATCTTTAAAGGTCCGATTTGTGTTGTTAGTTGTTCGAATGAATCAATGTTCATGGACAAACTCGTGTTGACGAGGACGCCGACGCTGCCGACTCTATTGTCGAGCAAGTCTTCTATCGAGGACTCGGATGCATGTGTACGTGCGTTGTGGATGCAGATCGTAACCATAGTTCTTTATAATCCAGGCAGCTTCCAATGCTTCCAAAATGCTTTATGACCCTATTTAATGGTACAGCAGGCCATCGTTGTTGGGAAGCACTCTTCAATGTTGAAATACGATGCACGTTGAGAAGTTTATTGTCTAAGCAGAGCAACCCAAGTTGCAAATCTCGTCGATATGTAATCGATATTTTCATTCTGGATGTCCTTCTCTCCACCCAACCAAATCAGACCTATGCCACAGCAAGCAAAAGGGCATTACATTATAAGCAGTAATGCTTTTCAAGTCCATCAAGGCTTAGTCCTATTGTGTAGCTTTGATCACAAGGGTTTGCTGATGCCTCCACAAGTTAGGCTGACAAATATGGTTACGAATAGCTTTTGTTGAAAGCCAATACACATTTAAGAATTCGGTGAAGAAAAAATGCATTGTTGGGCCTCATGACGGAAGCCCATGAGGGAGCATTATTAAGTAAGCCGATCAAGACGTTTTCACAATTAGTCAGATAAAGAAAACGAGATGAAAAGGCAGTGAAAGGACGGTGAGAGGTTAAAAACTTATAAATATTTATGATACTAGTGTTAAGGAGTATGGCTAGAAGTATGGATAGTTGGCTGGCCTTTCGCATACTGTGATGCTTGCAAAATCAAGCGTCGTCACCAGATGTCTTTTTAAGGTTATTACGTTGTAGAAAGATAACTACAATTAAAATAGCTGATTGAATTTTTTGTGTAGGGTAAGCGTAGTAAAATAAGCTCTAGCGCAACATTTCTACTTCTTTGTGGTTCCCTCATAATGGGAAAATGAATTGTGCATGTTTTGTGGGAACTGATAAAGGTGGTGGTTACAAAGAGCAGTGACGAGCAGAACCTGACGAAACGATAAAACAGGATATGCCTACTTTAGTTCGTCAAAACTGCTCCAAGATTGAAAATCTAAAACATTTTGTAAGACTTTTTTTATTCTCGAAGCAGTCCACTGATCCCATTTTGATTTGTACAATGACAGTATCACTGAAGTAATGACTCTGTGCTATGTTGTATCTATAACGTGCTACTAGGAAAGAGTCTTAGTCTCAATGAGAAAAACTCTCACTGATTCACAATATCGTGCGAAATCACAATTGGAATTCCGACCATTGTCATTGAACACAAAACGAAAAGCGCTTCAATAACACTTACAAAAGGACGAAAAAACTCTATGGTAATTACATGATCAACAGCTTCTCGAAAAACTTACCGCTTTCTACGTGACTTCCAATGAGGAAGTTTAGAACAGCTGATTATAGTAGTATGTGGTTGATGACTGAGTCATCAATCATATGCGACTACAATCTGCTGTTTTAAACTTTCTCATTGGAAGTCACGTAAAAAAGCGGCTCTGAAGAAGGCGATACTGCCGAAACGTCAGCTACTGTCGTACTGTATTGTGTTCCTCTATGGAAGTAAATGTATGTTGTTTAACAACCCCTCGCGATTGCTGAACAAGAAAACAACGCATTCATATTTCAATGTCGAGGTTAATGGAAAGTCGATCCTGGGAACTATTACAAGATGTTCTCTTAAAGTTCTGGAAACAAACGGAAACTTTTTTTGAAGCGATTTGTGTTCAATGACAATGGTCGTAATTCCAATTGTGATTTCGCACGATATTTTTTATTTCACTTTTTCGTCTTTCTAACATTTTCTTTTATTTTTTTTGCATTTTTATTTTCCTTAATATTTTTTAATATTTTCCAGTTTATTTTTCGATTTTACAAGCCTTTTTTATTGCTTAAAAACTACGAAATTTTAACTTCTTCTTCTGGATGTTTCTGGCAGCTGCTGTCCAAACCAAACCGACAAGAGTAACTATAAGTACGTTACTGAAACCCGATAAGTATCGTTTCCAGGATTCCATTTCGTTAGATGTTAGAAAATGTGCTGTTCCAGAAGAAATGAATTGAAAAAGTGAGAAACTGTTAAGAAAGGAAAAAAACAAGCAACTTTCACCTTCACATTGGTTTTTACAATGAACACGTGTCTGAGATTTTAGAAAATATGAAACTATTAAAATGTCTTCTACTACTGATGGTCTTTTAAAGCACATTCTTTCTGTGGTACATTTTGTATTAAATCAAAAACCAATCGATCCTAGGAACTCTAATTTTTATAATGTACAGTTTAATGAACGACTATTGGGGGATGGCTTCTCACTTTCACATTCTCGCGGCGATTCCTTGCTCAATACACGTTGTTGCAAATTACTGCTTGCGTCTGTTGTAACGACTAGAATATCCATGCTCCGGGTAGGTTTTCGGAATTCATGCATTGATTTCAATGCGAGCAGTCAGTTGTGGGAAAGCGGCACGGTCCTACTTCACAATTTCCCAAAATTATAGTTGCCTGCAAGTGCGCTAAAGATACTCATTAACCAATGGATGAATAACTTTGAAACTCTTTTTAGACCTGCTATGTGCTGAAAGTCAAAAAAAGGGCGAAGAACTACATGTCGCTTCACCCTGTCATAGATGGATTTGTAAGTTTTCCAAACTGCCCGTTTCCAGATCCGTCTCCTTGGAGCTATGTTCACCGTCACCTTGACTTCTCCAGCAGCTTATACATACTTGAAGCGTGAATGAAAATTAGAAGCAAATTTGCTTTAGTTATACTCAGAGTCCTTTATGTGTTTCCATGCAAGAAATCTCCTGTTTCTCAGTAACCGATATGGTAATAGTACAGTTTAGTCGTTGTTTGCAAAATGCGAATAAACAATCACTGTTCCTCGTCCGTCTCGTTTTCTAATCTCAAGAGTTAGATTTTAACGTTGACGGTAGGACAAAGATTTTTCGGAAACTCTTAGTTTCTCTAATATGGGCATAACTAGAAAACCAACAAGTGCAGTATCGTAAAAAGAAGGAGTAATATGGCGAATGATATGAAATTGGTCAATCATGCAATATTTTCTTGGCTCTTCAAGAGGTCTAGTGAAACGTGGTAGAAAATTATTAAGAAACGCAAGTAGTACGTTATGAAGTTTTGCTATAAGCGTACAGATTGTTTTAGATCCTCATTGGTTTCATCAACGTCATTGCAGTTTATACAGCTCGCTTAAAAAGGATAACATATGAACTACATATTATAAATTTACTCATGTAATTCACATCCACCTTTAAGTGAGTGGTGTTTATCTATATAAGTCTCATGGTGACAAATCTCCCTCTGATCCACAAGGGCTGTGGCTGCCTGTGGTGGTAAAGACCTGGGGCAGACTTTGGCCAGGCTGACCTCGGGATTCCAGGGAATCACAGTGGCTTAACCAGAAATCTCCGAAAAATGGTGATTGTACTGGGGAGCGCACAACCAGTGAGGACGTGCCGTCCAAGTATCAAGTATCAAGTAAGTTCATCTATATTTTGGATTAACAAGGTTTGTCTTCTGTTTAGAAATGGAATGGCTTTGTGGCTTCCAAGAAGCACTTTCAAGTTATTCATTGCGTCTTTACTAGAAAGATTCTAAGAGTATTCAACAAGTATGGTGAAACGCGACGATCAAGTTTTTTCTGAAACACTGTTGAGTACTTCTGGTCACTCGTTAAGATGAGGAATGCTTCTGGCAGTCAGCCATCGAATTACAGATTGAGCGGAATGCAAGTCAACACTTTTTAAATTACTACCTGCACGTGGAGAATTTCCTAAGACTTTGTGAGTGCAACTCTCCATGAAATCTCAATTACGCAGAGCCGATAAATCCGATTTTTGTTTTGCTCCTACATCGAGTCACTTCTGATGTTCGATCTAAAAGTTGAACTTACGCAAGCAAAAAGAGAGTCATTACTAAGATCTATTCGAAGAACTGATTTGTAGCTCTCGTTGGAAGAATGCAATGAGTATGAGTGTTCCAGTCATAAGTTTTGCTTTCTCCTTTCTTACTTCAAACTGCTTTTCTCGAAATTGTACTGCGGAGCGTGTAGAGTAATAGTTAAAAGTTTTCTGCAGTGACAAGTGTTTCATGGTCCAGTCCAGCACTCCGGACCCACCAAACATTCCATCTTTTTATAGTTGACAAAGTAGTAACAGAGCTGTGTAGAAGGACAGCAACACTGACTTGATACATGGGTAGACAACTACAGGTCATTGTGCAGGACAAATATGCATTCAATCACCTCTAAAGAAGTCTGATGAAGTCGAATACACGGCGCATCCCACAGGAATAGATCAATGTCAACCGCCTATGTGCAACGCAAATTTGCATAATTTGACCCAATGGTAGAGACGGTGAGTGCATGAGTTCGGGTACAGTCTATCTGATTTCTGAAGCGTGCGGGGACGAATTCGTTGGCGAAACGGGTAGACCACTCTGCATGCGTATAAAAGAACACCTAGTCGGCAAACGTAAACCAAATACTCTACTAGACACGCATAGGACGCAGAGACATAACAGAGAAGATTTTGAAGTAGGGGTTGCGATCCTCGCGCAAGAATCGAGAACACAAGCACGCAAAACCCCAGAGGCATTCTGGATTAATTCCAAGAATCCGAAAATGAACCGCAGGGAGGAATGCCTCATTATCACGAGTAATATTGGGCAGTATATAAGCCTGTTATTTTGATGAGATGGGCGCAATACGACTTCATGTGAACTCTGTGCGGTTGGTGTCCACGTGACATATTTAGTGGAAGACTCATAGAAAGTGGTGAGTGTGCAAAGACTATATGTTCAATGTGATTGAAATTTCGGTTCAGCATTTTCTCTGTTTGGTTATGGAGATGTTTGGCCGTGTAAATCGTAGTCAACTTGACCTTCCCATGCTCTGAGGAAGGCGAAATCCGTTGAAAGCTCAGCTTGTACGTAAATGAAGAAATAAAGTAACAGCTCGTGCTTGCTGAATAGAAGTAGAGAGCATTTTCTTTCTGTTCCTCACAACGTTTTTCATACAAAAGAAGACTACTAATTATGGATTATTTTGCCTCCATTCTGGATATTTAGATACAAATTCATTGGATAATTAGTACGAGAACAATATATCTGAGGAACATATTTTGCTGTTTGCGACTAACTTTTGGCGAAAGTAAGCTGGGAAAAAAGTGTTGAGCCATTTTCTCTCAGTCACAACTTGTAACTTACAGTTTGATAGGGATGGGATCAGCGTATGTCCGGATGGTAGCCAAGTTTTGATTACCTTGATTAACAAATTATCACATGAGGAAAAAGCCAATTGCTTCAAAGTGAGCAATTCATATTTTCATAAGTCAATTTACTATAGTACCAAAAATCCGCTAGAATGGGATGAGGGTATAGAAATTGGGAGGACCCACAAGTAACTGATAGGTACGGCTTGAAGATGAAATTTGGCTCAACATCATCAAAATTTCTGATTGAAAAGCAAAGTAGGCATCTGAAAGTGGGATGTTTTGCGAGCGGATTTTTCACATCAGACCACAAATCACATTACGTGCTTAAGAAGACAACAAAAAAGCCTTGGACCATTCGGCAGAACGCTCTCGAATATTACGTGATTTGGTACTGAGTTTTGTTGGACTCGCAGAACAACAGCGGTAGGAAACAGATGGTTCCCAACAACTTTTCAAGTGTCGAGGTTTTCAATGACTGGAATCGATACTACAGTTCAGAAATCATGGAGAAAATTACAAGGAAAGAAGCGGATGAAAAAGCACTACCAACCCACAGCGAACAACAATCTCTCGCATGAATAGATCCACAAGCATCGATACGAAGTATGAGCAGATTGCGATTAAAGGAGAACGGCCAGACATTTGAGGTATGAACAACAATTCTACTTGCAAAGGGGTCAACACACGGTATAATTATATTTTAGACAGTAGTAGCGCAGAGAAAGAATCCTAAAAATTGTTGCCGAGTGGAAAAAATACATCACAACGAAACAGAGAGTAAGTTATTATGAAAAGAGTGAACCTATTCAAGATTTTCGAGATTTCAGGTGAAGGAAAGCAGTAGTTGAACTGACTATCCACCGAAATTTAGGAGGAATAACGCTTATTATAGAGCCAGTAAAGTTGCTGGTGGTTCAAGGAAAGCCACATCGAACAAATGCATAGTCCGAAAACGCCTCTGTCGGATTGAAATGCCATGTCATTCACCAAAGGTTAGAGAGAAACGGCTTATTGACAAACACAAGAGTAGAGAAGTGATTCCGATATGTGGGGCATTGAAGCTCATTACAACCACTCATATCCGCGAACCACTTCTAGGGCAATATTTCGCTGTTATCGATGACCGGAATAGTCTCGAGGCAGTAAGTACTTTCCCGTTTAAAACCTAACGCCCGAAGCTAGTTTTTGGAGAACTGATCACGGTTTCTGGACCACGAGAGTACTTGAGGGTTTGGGCACTAGGTTTTGTAGAAAGACTTTTCCTTGTTCCATTAACCGAGTACTTTTCATGCAGCTTTTTTCAATTGTAGATATCTTCAGAAATATAACTTCAATGATGCTGAGATATTTGCAAAACTCCGGACCGCAGGTGTCTGCGGTGGGGGACGAACGCGCTATTGTCCTTTTCAGGGAGTAACGCGCTCATCACCACACCATTAGTTACTGGTTTTTACTTGGTTCGTTGCCGATTTGTGCTCCCCAGGTCAATCCCGGTAACGGGTGATTGCTAATGACAAAAAATCGATAGAACTAGCTGAGAGACAGGTGAAACGAAGGACCCGCATGGTGTGGTGGTGAACGCGTTTCTCCCCGGAAAGGACAACAGCGCGTTCGTTCCTCACCGCAGAAACCTGCGGTCTGGAGTTTTGCAAATATCTCAGCATCATTGAAGTTATATTTCGCAAAATATACCTTGCCATTAAAAAGAGCGGACAGTAAATAATAAGTTAAAATTGTGATATCTTCAGAGTCAAAATTCCTCAAAAATTTAAAGACATAACTTCAAGCGCCAAGATTTCCAACGCAATAGCGGTACCTGTAAACGGAATCGATACATGGAAGAACAACACCTTGTTGTCCTGCCAAAGAAAACGGTGCTTGCACCATTGCTTCACTTTAGAAAGACGTGCTTAACTGAAAAGTGGAAGGAATACTTTTACGAGCTCCGAGAAGACAAAACACCACCTTAGTAGAGTAAGATAACTTGTATATTACATTAGGCGCTCTACAGAATGTAATGATTTTCATCCTGACTAGTGAAGCTCAATATTAGCTCGGATGTGTTGATGTGTGATGTCCGAGCAAAGTGCACAAGGCACAGTGAGAGTTGCAAATAGGTCTTTTTGCCTCCGAAGACGAAAACACGAACCAAGAAATAGCGCTGGACATAAATACATGTGTCAAATTCTAGTCGGCACCGGAAACGAAAACAAGTTTGAGCTTCGTATTTTCAAGAGATCGAGATCAAATGTTTTGAATAATTGAGTGGAATAACATCCTGCCTCAACTAAGAAGAGGCCGTGGAAGCTATCTTAAACTAAGCTTAAGCTTAGAAAGAAGGAAAAACACAGCTTTACAACTCCTATGATGGTGAGATATTTGCAAAAAGTGGCCCTCAAGCCAGATCGAAACCACTAGTACCCTTTCCCGGGTCTCACATGTTACCCATGGCACCAATAAGGATCTCCCTCTGAATATCTCTCAGCTAGTTTTGGTGTGTGCTGGTGGCACCGTTAGGTAAGAAGTGTAGTGGGTAACGCGTGAGATTCCAGAAAGGGTAATCACAGATTGTTCTGGCCTAGGGCCCAGGTTTTGCGTATCTCAGTATCATAGTGTTCACCTCATACCTTACCAGAAAAAATAAGAACAGGCTGTAAACGGAAAGCGAACAATGACTTCTTTAATAGGTGGTTGACATTGTTGAAGAAACAGAAAAAAATAGCCGTTGTAAAGTTCATTGTAAGGAGAGACACATGCGAAGATATTGAAGGCCTTTCTATTGGGAAGTGAGTTTCCGTAGCAGGGAACGCAGGTGATGAACTACTTCCTTCAATTACACAGTCGTGCAGAACTTTAAAATAAAACCTTTATCCGTCCGGACGGTTATTTTAATTCCTTGGGAAACAAATAGTACTCATGTGTTTATGCCATGAATTCAAGAAGATTATTAAATTAGTAGCTAGTTGTACATAAAGGCGTCAACCTAAACAAGAAAAGGAAGATTCACATCGAGTTTTGATTTTCTGGAGGGTAAACGGTGAAAAGCAGCAATTTTCAGCGTGTTTTTAGCTGTGTCGTAGGTGGACTCTTCACGTCTACACGCACTAATTTCGATATGTACGGTGGTAGACTCTACGGACCGCAGTTACTCATTTCGATGAGCACGCTTTTCGCTGGTTTATTTTGCCTAGCAGGGCTTTTTCTTGAAAACTGTTTGTATTCAGCCGCTAGCGTGAGGAACGCAGATGTTGCTTTGAGCGCTGGTCTTAATGATTTCTATTTAAAAATGTACAAAAAACCGTTTCTCTAAGGAAGGGAAGGGTGGTGGGTGGGGTAAGGAGGGGGGGGGGGGGGGGGGGGGGGGGGGGGGAGGGTTAGGGTGAGTATAAAGATGCCGACAGGATTGTGTTGGCATGATGAACGAAAGTAGCATGAACGAAACAACAGTATACATTTTATTCATATCCACATAGCGACAAAGCAAACCCTTTTCCAGTATCCTACCAAATGTAAAACATCTCAAATATCTCAAATCATCTAGCTACCAAAATATTACCGTCTATTGCGCAGAGTCTATGACGATCGAATCTAGCCGAAAATTAGGGGCGGTCCGGGTGGAAGGAGAGCCACCCGAGCAGGCGTTCCTCTTGCAACAGGAATGTAGCGAACATATTCGAGGCCTTGTGTTTTTTCTCCTATACACTAATGAGCCAATCAAAATATGAATTTTATGGTTTTTCGATGCAGAAGCATGTGCTAAGTGTCAAAAATTGTTCTCGCTTGTTTATCCATTATTGGTAAAGATTTAATAACTAAAATAGGTCAAACACCACCCATAAATCCAATAAAAAGGATAAAGTTCTAGGCGCTAATCAATCCCTGAGGGATGGGCCATGCATTCGACCTCATTAAGCATCGCTGGAGGTGATTGAATGCATATCTGACCATTACAATGAATCGCTATAACCTATAGATATATCGAGCCAGTGCTGCTATCTTCCCAGACAAGTTTGGTACCGATATGCTGACTTCGGAGGGATGGAAGGCTTAGTGGGCCATGGGCGTGCGGATCGATTCCACGTACTTGTTGGTCCAATTCCTGGTATTAGCGAAAGAAAAACAAAAATAAAAACGCATAGACCAACTACCTGGCTGTGGAACGTAAACTGAAACCGTTATGATTTTTCTACAACAGAAGATCATCTAATGCATATAGAAATCCTTAGAATGGAATTCATATCTTATTTACAAATTATTCACTGATATAATGAAAGTGACCATCGCCTACTTGCAAAATTTGAAAACGTTCATGAACTTGTCGACGTAATGTGAAACGAATCAAATAAAATGGTTATCCAACGTCGAAACTTATAAAACTCTTCGGAAAAGAAATAAAGAACCTCTAAGGTGGATAGGGAAAGGTAGCAGTAAAACAGTAATTCCTAAGCCTGTAGAATTCAGAGAAGCGACGCGACTGCGTTACCCACCAAGACTTCTTCAATATCAAATTGCCCGTCATGGTGTTCAGTCACTACATACAGAAGGGCAATGAAAAAGTCATTTAACATTTAACTTCGATGCGCTAAAGAATCACATTCGGCTTCATTCATTTCATGTCATAGGATGTGGAGCTGTTCTCTCAATGGTCATCCGTTCTAAAACTCAGCATGCGACTTCGTTGGTGAATAGCCTTCCAGTAGCCATTCCGGTCATCATTTGACATCACCTATCGTCTGTTTTGACCAACATGTTGGCTCAGTTTTTCACATGTTACCTGTCAGAATTTACGGTTTTCGGCCAGTGCCATTAATATCAGTGCTATGAATGAGAGTGATCAATATCTTGCCGTGTTGATTGTTTAAATAAGGTTGCTACACAAATTCTCGTCGTTGATGACGTTTCGCAGCGTCGCCTTTTTCAGGGTAGCGGTGTTTCGAGCGGATTCTTCATTCGTGCCTGTTATTTTTTGCGAAGTGGGTCGTCGTAGTCGCTACAAAGAGTCGATTCAGCTAAAATAGCTCTGGACGAATGAGATGGCCTCATCTGGCAATGTCCTTTTAGTAAAGTGCGATCGCTGGTCTTTTGTCACCGATTATGACCTGTTCTCGTTGTGGTAATGCATCTCTACTGTGGAAATGGTATAAGGTGTGCATAGTGAGGCAAAAAGGAATTTTACAGTACTAACAGCTCGCTTAAGACGTTGAAAATCAGGTGAGCAGAAGAAATTAAATGTCTGAAAAACAGTCAGTGACTAGGAGCGGCTAGCTTCTAGTTACCAAAGGATTTCAAAAGCGTAGCAGGAAGAGAACCGAGCCAACGGACAGAGTTTTTCGTAAAAACCTCGGAAGAAAGACATGATGCTTAGCGAGTTTTTAGAGTGTAAAGGATTCAGAGAATTTTTTAAATAAAGTTGAATGATTGATCAATGTGTATTCTTAACTCTTTTATTTACTGCCTTTTCCTTCTTAATGGCAGGGTATGTTGTGAAATATAACTCGTATGAAGTGCTGAGATACCTGCAAAACTCCGGACCACAGGTGTATGCAGTGGGGAACGAACACGCGCTGTTGTCCTTACCGGGGAGCAGCGCACTTCACCACTACACCATCCAGGTCACCGGAGTGATGAAGTGCGCTGCTCCCTGGTAAGGACAACAGCGCGTGTTCGTTCCCCACTGCATACACCTGTGGTCCGGAGTTTTGCAGGTATCTCAGCACTTCATACGAATGTGTATTCTATTTGTGCACTACATCTTCTTTACAACAGTCATACATGAGGTAATGCACAATACACTGAATGAATAAAAGCCTCTCGAGCAACCAAAGGTTTGAAGAGGTTTTCTATGCTTTCATGAAATCCATTGGAATAGGGTGAGAAAACCGCATGGTTTCAATTCCACCAACCAAAATAGATATGTGACTTGGTTAAGACAGAAATGATCGTTGAATAACATCTTAGCAAACAAAGATCCTTTGTGAGCTAATGTACATCCGATGTTGAGAGCGTCATGAGCAACGTCGAGAAAAGAAAAGCGCACATCTGGTTGGGTTGTTTGTCAACATTGAGGTTGAGATAGTTCTGAAGCCTAGGCAAGGGAAATGCGTCGTTTGCTAGGCTTAAAAGAGCATCGAACACACAATGAGTGAGGCATGAAAATGGAACTTCGCAACCGACGCAACCGACAACCGCAATTTGTCTTTGCAAAAATATTTTTCAGCTGTTCTTTGAAAATGGGCGATAATTTTCTCATTTTGTGGTGTAGGAGTTGATAACTTTGCGAGCTCACAATTCAGCCAGCACTCTATCACATTAAAGGTACAGAATTTCTATAGAATAGCTTGCAACTTCTCGGTGTGTGCAGATGAAGATTTAAAATAGTTGAGATCGAAATTTAGGAAGAAATTCTGCATGCTCCGTTGATTTCGTGTTCGATATACAACGCTTGGAGCTAGGCTTCTCTTCTTCCACCAAGGTATGTCTTTGATCTCGGTTGGTGGATTTAAACTGAGAGCATAAAAGGTAACTCTAGTAAATACCAAGTCGAAGTTTTTGTTACTCGAAAGCGAGACCCTTAATTTTTAATGCATAGGGCCAAGAATTTAGCTACGGGTGTCTTGTTGGATTACGCCTTAACATAGGCTTAATTGCTGAACCACTCACTATAGACTACCGGCCGTGAACTGCCGATTATTAACCAACTAAGATAAATTTACAACATTAACAGAAAGTCGCCAAATGAGGCAAATTACAGCCTACCACTATTTATATGAAATCCATTACGACGTTAACTCGATTCAGTTAACGCATAAAGCCTTGTCGCCGTTTTGTGAGGCTGACCCATTGGAATATTTTGCAATTTTTTGTCGGCTGAACATGGTACGGTTTTTGCACAACTAAAAATAATCTTTCAGTAATTAGACAGATTTAGGAGTTGTTAACATGATAGAATCCTAGAAGAGACTTATCTCCATCTCCCTACGAGTGCGAGTGATGTGTATCCTGCTATATATTGTGTGCTATTAGAGACCTAATTAAAACCAAACAATAGTTAACTGTTGGTCAAATTACCGGTAATGTACTTTTTAGGAAAAGGTCATTTGTAAATCGTTCAGTGTCGAGAACTTTTTTTCTGGTTTCATCCCTCCTATTTCGATCTGCTTTCGAATAACCATCGAATGAAAATATAACAGTGGCAAAAATTCCGCAATATAATGAGTTGAATGTGGACACAGTAACGTTCATAAGGTTGCTAGGTCGAAGTCGCTTTGAACACTGTAATATCCATAAGGACCTTATGGGTTAAGCAACGTAAGGGTGATTGAATGCGAAATCGGCCTGTACAACGACTTGGGGAGTTGGGCTACCGTTATACAAGATCAGCCTTTCTTTGCGATGAAACCTAAAACGGCATATATTTTAGAGCACTTCTAACCAGTACACCATGAGGCCCACACAAAGTAACAGATGAAGCTTTAAAAAGCCGTCGGCGTTTAGCAATCCCTCAGCGATGCGCCATGCATTCGACTTCGCTAAGCATCGCTGGAAGTGACTGAATGCACAGCTAGCCTTTACAATGACTTGAGGTGCACCAGACAAGTCTGCTATCAATTTTCAGACCTCGGAGTGATGGAAGTTCCTGTTAGCCTGGTGCATGAGGATTCCAAGTGTGCTGCAGAGCGCCTATAAAAGTGAGCTACATGCACCTATAAAAATAACAGATTCGTTGAAGAATATAACAATATTCAAAAATATGAGAGGCGGACGTGTTTTCTTCAAGTATTTTAGAATTAGAACCGCACCGTACGCTCATAGTTTTAATCCTTTGCCGTCTTCTGAATCGACATGCGTAGGAGTGATTTAATTCAATGCAGAATTCTCGACACAATCATTTCACATTTATTCAATAGATCAACAATCCAGAATGGGTCACATATCATCTATGGATGTTTATGGAAATTTTGAATGAGTTTGTGTCATTAATAAAGGGCCATAGTTTGATTAGATTACAGTTCGCAGTTGGACTAATTCAAAAGCACATTTAGGATCGACATTCTGCAGCTGCCACCTTCTTGTTGTATTTTTTCAACATTGTAGTGTAGGCTTCTAGATATGGGACCAATTTCATCTTGCGATTTAGAAGATTTTCCTGAAGTCATATGTAACAGAGTTTACCTCTATAATATCTCTCGGAGTGAAAATTCCCTATGTTTCATTTTAGATCCTATTCAACTTTTTAGAGCGCGTGTGGTGCAGTGCTCTGAGGCGTCCTGCAACACATACATGGAGTCGATTCAGACGCGCACGGCCCCCGCGAAAGCCTTCCAACTCTCCGGGGTCAGCAAATTGATACCAGACTTGTTGAGGAGGATGGCAGCACAGGTTCGATACTTCGGTAGGCCACCGCGAGGCCGGCCATAATAAAGGCCAGATATGCATTCATTCACCTCCAAACGATCCTTAATAGAGTAGAATGCTTGGTGCATCCCTCAGGAATTGATCAACGTAGAAAGCTTTATCCTTTTACTTTATTAAACTTTTTCGATAGTGCAAAAAAACTCAAAATATAGGAATGCTTAGAAGAGAAGAGACATTTTGTATGTAAGGGTGAAATGTTTACATTGCAATCCGCCACAAACAGTAAGAGTGTCAAATGCTTTAGAAGAAGTAGTTTAACTCCACGATAGTAATTCTTACGTGAAATGTTTACACTGATAAAAATCAGGATCAAACCGTATCGGCTTTATGTTGCTAACATTATCCTTGTAGAACTTCATGGGTTACTGAGTTAGGATTTGTTCGAGACTAGCTCTCCATTTCTCAAGACAAATCGACAGCTTAGGGATTTCTGAAGTTCGGAGTGCTGATCCAAGAGAGCTTTTCGTGTACTCTTTCTCTTCGACGGGATCGACATAAGACGTAGAAATCGAACTGTCTAGAGGAAAGTGGGCAAATACAGCTAGAAGCTAATTCTGAATGGAAACGACTAGTGAACATCAAAATCGTGCCAAACGACAGGTAATGTAGATGGTAGACACTACGCCAATAGGATAGTCGAAGTGAATGCCGGTTATGAAGTGCAAGGAGGATGTGCGTCTATGTAGAAATCAATAATCTCAATGAAAACGCATAAACCATTTCATGATAAATGGAAAAGTAGTCTAAGAATGTTTTTCACTTTGTTTGAGAGTCAGAAGAGACTTCAAGAGTAGTCAGCAATGATAAAAATAAAGGATAAAGCTCTCGGTGTTGACCAATCCTTGGGGGATGCGCCATTCATTCGACTTCATTAAGCACCGTTTGGAGATGACTGAATGCATATTCTGGCCTCTACAGTGACTGCAGTGGCCTACCAATGTATGGAGCTTGTGCTGCTATCCTCCAAATCAAGTATGGTGCCAGTTTACCGACCTCGTAGGGATGAAAGGCTTGTGGTGGGCCATGGGCGCTGAGGTTGATTCCACATGTGTGTTGCAGAGCTCCTCCGACCACTGCGCCACACGCGCCCCTTGGTTGGCAGCAAGGTTATGTGATACATTGTATTTCCCTTTAAAAAATTACACTATACAAGAAAAACTTAATTTAAGATATGGATTATACTTCGCACTTACTCGACGGTCCATAAACCTAACAGCCCTAATGACCAACATAAAAATTCGCACTATTTTTAGATTACATTTTAAAAATTATTCTGGATATTCAGTGCTACATCGGCTAACTTACCTCGGCAGCCATTTCGAGAACACACATATGTAAGAATATGTACTGTATTGGTGATTGTATTGCATGAAATCGTTGCCTACGCAAATCTTTTACTGCATCAATCATTTGAAATTCAGCGTTTTTCCGAATCTTCTGCCATGCATAGTCGATTGCTGTGGAACAGTACAGTAAATGAAGGTTAGGTTATCTTCTAACTACTGTGATGAAATTTCTACTTACTTTTTCTAGGATTTTCAAAATCTGTAGACCTGTATTTGGACGGAGACAAGGAAAAGGATATGACAGGGATATCGGCAATGGAATTCTAATACCGTTAGAATGGGAGGAGGAAATGGTGGATAAGGCAATGGTTAGTGATGTGGCCGGTCAGGAGCCAAAAACGCTAGTGCGACCTCCTCCCCGGTGCTCTCCGTCGATCAACGTGGAAACGCATTAGCCCTGCTATGTTCAAGGACGAGATTTAGTCACCTCCATGATGTTTAATCGAATTTTGTAACAGAAAAAGTAGACAGCACACTAGACACTGCCTTGTTTGTCTAATTCAATCAGTTTCCGATTCCGTGATGACGTTAATCCTTTCAGTGTTGTACTATAGGACTACTCGACCGGAGTACGCAACTAACATAATTTTTAACTATAATATTTAAGCTTTATTTATTAAAACGATTCAGTTGTGGTGATTTAGTTCAAATGGATTGACTCATATATACTTATGTAATCGTTGGATAGTAAACTGATACATTACATTGTTTAATCGGGGGAGAGTAGCTGAGGTAGCGGAATGGTTAGTGGAGCCACCTACTTGAAATCAAAAGCGGTAGTACGACGCCCTTCTCAATACTCCTCTCCAATCAACGAAGAAATGCCTTAGCCCAGATATCTCGAAGATAGCAAAAAGGTCTATGCGGTTGGTCTCCACATAATATATTTAGTGGAAGACTCATAGAAAGCGGTGAGTGTGCAAAGACTCTGCTCAATGCGATTGAAATTTTAGTTAGGATTTTCCCTGTTTGGTTATAAAGGTGCTTGGCCGTGTAAATCGTAGTCAACTTAACATTCCTAGGCTCTGAGAAAGGCGAAATCCGTTGAAAGGTCAGCTTGTACGTAAATAAAGAAATTAAGTAGCACCTCGTGTATGCTGAAAAGAAGTAGAAAGAATTATTCAATCAAAGCCGAGGTTAATAGAAAGTCGGACTTGGGAGTTACTACAAGATGTACCAGCAAGATATTTCCGACTTACAAAAAAAGCAGTTGCTAAAACAAAAGATCGTCTTAGCTCGACAGGCGATACACTTCCTCCGTCGCAGCATAAAACACCAACATGTTCCGAAAACCATAAAAAGAAAACGACTACACGAAGAATGCGGACTGCCAGAGGAAGACCACCGAGTACTGGACATCGAATTGCAAGTACTACGCACCTGTCCACGAAGCAAACAAAATCAGATTTTTGCCAAGTGGAAGAAGTGCGAAAAGAAAGAAAACTATTGCGCTCAGTATTTGGAGGACCGCCTCCGGAGGAGAAAATGCGTGGGTCAGTGATGATTTGCATGACCCTCCCTGACGGTGCGCGCTCGTTATTAGAATTCGGGCCGAGTTTCTCACCATCTGAACCCATTTCTAAGGTAACCTTGCGTAGGGTCGTATGTAGCTTACATGAACTTCAGGATAGACTCCGCGAAAAAGCTAGGGATGAGACGGAAAATAGGTGTTAATAACACCAAGTGGAGGTCCTACCAACAGCATCATTTCCTCAGCCGTTCTTTAGACAACAAGGACCAAATAATGAAGGTTGATGTTAAATTTCGGATGTTTACGAATAAAACTCTCAAAGTTCTTAATCACTATCGCGCAAAGAGATACTGCTCCAACTTCACTGAAAGGCAAAAACGTCGTATGCGAGAGGTAAGAGAGCTGATAAGGTTGAAAAACATTGGACTATCCGTTAGTGATAAGGGTGGAGAATTTTTAATTCTCCATCACTTAGATGTTGCGATAACGAAAAAGCGTCTTGAAGATGCTTCACTCTATAGCCCATCATCTGAGAAGGAATTTAAAAATAAATACCGAAAATTGAACCATGAATGGGCCAAAATGGCAAGGGCTGTTTGTTTAAAACCACCAGTTATCTCTCGACTAAAAGTTGACTTTACCATGTACTCGTTAGCCGTCAACATGTCCCGTCTTGTACTTGCTCATAAAAACTCATAAGTTAGTACCCAGCGATGATCTTGCGTCTACCGATTTATCATTGTTTAAGGTTAGAGCTATCATTAGCTGTGTAGACGAACCAACGAATAGGATAACATGGTTTTTAATCCTAATATTTAACCAGTTGCTGAAACACATTCCAACCCATCTTACGAATACCCAGATGTTTCTGGATCGTCTACATACTGCGTAGCCAACAGCGCGTACATGATGGAGTCCTTAGACGTCACTGCGGCAATGCAAGCCATATTCGAACTCTTTGTACAACACGAAGGAGAAATAAACATGTATGGCTTTAAGTTAAAGCAGTTGATGGCACTCTTAAAAAAATGCTTGAGCTGCTCAATCTTCAGATGGCCCAGAAAGTACTACTCTCAAATAAGAGGGTTGGCAATGGGACAACGACTGGCACCAAGCCTTGCCATTGCATTCATGTCTAAGGTGGAAGCGCCAGTAATCGACCTCGGTCCGCTACTCTACTGTAGATATATAGATACCTGCTTGGTCATTTGTTTAACACAAGAAGAAATTGACAGATGTTTCGAGTTGTTGAACGAACAGTCAGAGTATATTAAATTCACTCGGCAAAAACAAAAGAAAACTGGCTTCCGTTTCTGAGCGTGCAAATTACCCCATCAGAAAACAGCTACATTACGAAATGGTACCGAAAGCCAAGTAGTAAAAACATCTTGGTACATTACCTCTCCTCTCACCCCTCTCACACGAAAACGGCGCTTGTGAGAAACATGTTTCGAACAGCAACCAGCGTGTGCACAGGAAGAGAGCAGAGAGAGGAGTCCCGGAACTTGACGCGGCCAATAGCCATTTTTAATGGTTACGAAACTGTAGCTCGAGATAGGTGTAGAGAAAACCACAGGTACCCCAACGATAACTCTAGCGACAATAAGGTCGCGTTTACACTGCCCTTCACTTCAAATGAAGTAAGTGCAGCTATGAAACGCTGTTTAAGAAGGACCAGTCTAGAGAATTCGGTTACGACAATCGAATTACCGCCGATTAATCTAAGACGCCAGCTGGTTCGTAACCGCCTATACGACCGCCTATGTGCAACGCAAAATTCCATAATTTGCTCCAATGGTGTCTGCATGAGTTCGGGTACAGTCCATCTGATTTCTGAAGCGTGCGGGGACGAATTCGTTGGCGAAACGGGTAGACCACTCTGCGTACGTATAAAAGAACACGTAGTCGGTAAACGTAAACCAAATACTCTACTAGACACGCATAGGACGCAGAGACATAACGGAGAACATTTTGAAGTAAGCGTTACGATCCTCGCGCAAGAATCGAGAACACAAGCGCGCAAAACTCAAGGGGCATTCTGGATTAATTCCAAGAATCCGAAAATGAACCACAGGTAGGAATGCCTCATTATCACGAGTAATATTGGGCAGTATATAAGCCTGCTATTTTGATGAGATGGGCGCAATACGATTCCGTGTGAACTCTGTGCGGTTGGTCTTCACGTGACATATTTAGTGGAAGACTCATAGAAAGCGGTGAGTGTGCAAAGACTGTGTTCAATGTGATTCAAATTTTGGTTTAGTATTTTCTCTGTTTGGTTACGGAGGTGTTTGGCTGTGTAGATTGTAGTCAACTTGACCTTTCCAGGCTCTGAGAAAGGTGAAATCCGCCGAAACGTCAGCTTGTACGTAAATAAGGAATTTAAGTAACACTTCGTGCTTGCTGGACAGAAGTAGAAAGAATTATGGCAAAAAGAGTCGACCAGCGTTCTATACATTCACAAATAAGACAAAATCCTCAGGCAGCTGCCGAAGCAACACGAGAATGTACGGCGACCATCGTGGATGATGACTGTGAGGAAAACGATTGTTGTGATCTTGTTAAACAGCGGTGGAAAATGTTTATGGGCAAAAGAAAATCGGACATGCCACCTCGTTCAACCAGAACTCGTCTTCACATTAGCTGCTACCTAGCTTTGAACTTAACACTACCTACGCTATCCCCTTCAGCTAATGAAATTGTTGACAATTGTAAAAAAGGTAGCTTTGTATTAAGTGAATACTGATAGTTTTCGGAATCTATTTTGACGTAAAAGCTAAAAGAGTGTCACACAATCACAACTTGCCTATAAACGTAGCAGATCTTCCGATGCCTGCAGAGCAATGCACAGTGATTGGACGACTTTCAGCAAGCTGTCTGCAAAGCTTCAGACAGCCAACCATTGGGGCTGGATTGTATGGTGCTGTATGATCGGGCCAAACCAAATAAGCGAAGTGATTAACCGTAATCGTGTGACTTCTGAATGCTACTGTTAAGCGTGTTTTTGAGAAATTCTTTGAGAAATATTTTGGAAAAACAAAGTACTTTGATATTCAAGATTTGTTCCATATATCTGATTTGTCCAAAGATCACCGTCTTTAGGGAACCATTGCGGGTTAATTGCAAAGCTACGTTGAGCGCCCATACGTGCCTGATTTCAAGCTCATTATAGGCTGCTTAGGCCTGTTGAGGTCACGGGGACGATCTGCACTTATCGCTTGTATTTAAATTATCCATTGAAAACTTGACTGTCTAACTAAGAAGATTAGGTATGATATAATCACATGACAACAGCGTTTTCCACAGACAAAGAAGAGAGACACCACCGATTGTGGAACATTAAATGTGGCTTTCGTTAGAATTATTGTCCATACACTATAACGTCTCCACTTCGCCTATGTTTGCACGAGTGTAATAATCTGCCAAGGTCTTCATTAAGGATAAGAGAATCAATCAAACTTACTTCGTTCCTACTGTTAATATTGTGTGCTTGACAGACTCAAAAGGATCGGGCTTTTTTTCCACAAAAGTGACCTTGTAGGGTCCATAGTTTTCAGATGATCCTTTTGTCTTAGGAAAATACTGTTGACATTTCTCGTGCTTCCCTTAATTACGCCATTCTCGTTATAGTTACATTTGGCAAAAGTAAATAAATCTAACGTTGTAAGCTTCGTCTTTAACAAATGTTCAAAATTACATTCTCAAGTTGTTTTGTAATATTTCTCAGCAGTGAATATCTTAACATAAATTCACGCCGAATATGTGAACTCGGTCTCCTTGAAAATAAATTTTAAGCGGTTCAAATGGATTCGAAAACCATGGCCATTCCCTTTTCTACGAAGCCTGCAAACACTTTTTATATTGAATATCTAGCGCGCGTGTGGCGCAATGGTTAGCTGTACTCTGCAGTAGACACATGGTCTTAGTTCGATCCTGCGCCTTGGCCTCACCAAGTCTTCCACCACTTTGTGGTTGGTAAATTGGTAGCAGACTTATCTAGTGCGAAAGAAGTACTGATTGGATGTATTGATGAACCACCGCTACTGTTATACAAACCAAATAACATCCATTCAATAACATATTGACAACATACTGACATACTAGTTTTTATTCACCAAGGATTGACTAACACCGAATGCTTTATCGTCCATGCTTTTATCTAGTGCTTATGCTTTTCTTGTGGCTTCCATCTTGATCAACTAAACGCTATGTAACACGTTTTTTGACGTTTATAATTTTGTAACTATATATGCGTCCTTATGAACTACCATTGTTGAGCTGATGAGAGGTTGGTATAAGTTACCATTGTTGTGGTTGTATTACTATTGTTTGATGGCTGACGTTTCGGCGATTTTGCGTTACCCAGAGACTGGAGATATTACATATGTAACAATAGCCTTGGGTCTCGATGAAAAATCCATAGTTTTAATGAAGATCTAACACAAAAATAAAGGCCAATTTGTTGAAGAACTACTCACCTTGCGTCAGCCATCAAACAGCGACAATACAACGACAACGACGAAAACTAATACTAATCTCGCATCAGCTCAACAAGGACAGTTCGTAAAAATAGATACACATATATACATATATATATAGTAAGCACGAAGGATAAAATCTCGGCGTTGAATAATCCGTGGGCGATGCGCCATGCATTCGACTTCATCAAGCGTCGTTTGGAGGTGATTCAATGGATGTGGACTCGCGGTGGCCTGCCTTTTTGGAGTTTTGTTGGCTTAACTATCGTGCTTCTCTGGAGTCCGAGGTAAGCGTTGTCAAAGTCTGCCCCTGGTTGACATTCTTGAAAAGGAAGATTAGATCATATTCAAGGAGCTTCCAGGCCCACACGCAAACTTATCTCTCTGTTCAAATAAGTTCATTAATCCAATTTGATTCAAACAAACATTCAAATCAAGAACTTTTTAAATAATGAATGTAAGGAAGCGAATCGACCGGAAGAAATTCTGGGCTTCGCAAAAATGTCGGCCTATACAAGTAAGGTTAGGAACATTTTATTCCTTAATCATTAATTGTTTTATTAGCTGTGGATGTTTTTTTCCTATCCTCCAGAGACGATCTCTTTTTCTCTAAATTTAACCGCCCTGGTACATCATTCGTTTGCTACAGTCTTGTCTTTTGGCATTTACCTCGTCAGATGATAGCACAAAACTTCATAAATTGCGTCATTTTATTGGATTACGAATTACTTCTAGTCAATTATTAACCTAGCGTTAATTTTTTATTTGCTACCAACAATAACTGTTCACGGGGAAAGCATTGTGCGAAATATTGTGATTTCGGCAACAGCTCCAGCTTAATTGGGTTCAACACCGATTTGAGCTGCCCAGATCAATCCCGTTGACGGTTGATTGCCGATGGCACTAATCAATAGAAATGGCTGAGAGACAGGCGAAACGAAGGACCCGCATGGTGCCGTGGTGAACGCGTTAGCCACCGGAAAGGACAATAACGCGTTCGTTCTCTACCGCAGACACCTGCGTTCCGGAGTTTTACAAATATCTCAGCATCGTTGTGGTTACATTTCGCATTAGACCCTGCCGTAAAAAATTGTAGTAGGCAGCAAAGAAAAAGTAGAACATTGTCTCTCAGATAGTTCTATCGATCAGTACCATCAGCAATCACCAGTCATTAGTCCAGTGTTCCACAATTCTCTGCTAAAAATGTATTCACCATTCATACATACCTTCGACGAAGTCGCAAAGTTGCACGAGTACTGTGCTTTTTTCGCAAAACATCATATGCCAGAAATCATGTAGAGTCTCTGTGAGCGGACCCTAGAATTTTGTCTAAAACGTCAGTACCATGTGTTTTAGTGGTTCTTCTGTATTGCAGTATTACATATTTCCTCGAAAACGTGATTAAGCAGTTAACAAATATTTTTGCCATTTGTACGTATTCTTTGTTATTTCTCAACTTCAGCTTGCCGCAACGCTTAGGTGATGTTATAGCGAACCTTAGGCGCTTCTTTTCACGAATTCGCTGATTACATCTTCTCCCACCTGTGTGCAGATATATTTGTGGTTGTCAGGCATCGTTATCCAATTTGCATGGATATAATCATCATCCGCTGGTCTGTCTTTTAAAATGACGCGCGTCGCATCAATGCAGATAATATCGTTGTATCTGAATCCCTTAACGTATTTTCTGAATTCGATGATGACAAAAACAAGTGCATCACCTGTTTTTGGGTTCATTTTTATCGTAGGCGTTCGTGGTGTATTCTCGTGGCTTGTAGGCTTTGTGTTTTGAGAACTCCTTTGAAAGCACCTTGATCGACTAAACATACAGGCTTTGTTAACAAGAAAATGACAGAGCTTTCATCACAAGAAAGTAGTCACCTTTGTTTCGATGACCATAGCAACCCATTTTGAATGGTTATCATTTGATGGAATAACGCTGAAACCCGTCTTTGCGCTTTCATTCTCTGTCTGAATATTACAAGTTTAAATGTTCTGCAATGTTTTCACAATGATTTCTGAAAACGAGCTTTAGTTTGATAGTACATGACCAGTGCGTCTCACTATTATTTTGCTTTATTTTGTAATTCGTTGGAGGTGTATATGCAATAAACGCTCTTCTGTAGAGGAACCACTCTATTTATGAGCGACATATTCCGAGTGGCAGATATGGAGGAAAAGAAATTATTCACAGGAAAATATCTACCTTAAATTTGAACGTCCTCTATATCAATACGCTTCACACGTCAGCGAAAACAATAGGTTTAATCGAGGACATAATGCAATTCACGGAACTGCTTAACGGTGTCTTCTATCACTTTTTTAACCAAACTTTTTACTAAGCTAATTTACCTAACAATGCTGAACCTAATTGGTTGGGGTTCAAAGATCTATCGCTTTATTCTGGCCAGCGATTGCTGCTGAGTTCCAAGCTAAACTGATCAACATGGATTTCTGCCTTCGGTAGGGATTAGAGAAGGCACAGGAACTTAAAGCCTAATCTGCATGTCTAAAACGCTTGTTCAAGAATATCAGCGCATGTCTCGACATTTCATGAAGTCGTTCAACACTATTATCCCACAACAGAAAGCAGTCCCATCCCTTCATATAAACTTAAAAAGGATCTTATCTTTCCAAGATTTTGTCGAAAATAACAAATTTTTCATAATAAAGTACGTGGCATTTCGTTCAAGACTATAGTAAAAAATCGTTGACGACACACCGCTACTCGTTGTTTGGTGGCGCTTGTACATAAAAACATATTGGCTGTAAAAAAAATTGAACACTGAGCTTTTCAGCGTCGCAAAAGTGTACGACTATTTCGTTTTTATATTCTGCAGTCAAGATGATTACAATCCAGCGTTTGCGCTAATTCTTTCAAAGGAGCACTAAGTCGAGCTCTTCCTAAGAGATACCTTTCCACCTGCTATAGCATCATCATCGATGTCGTTCGTTTTTCTGAGGAATTCCTGCAATTATTTATTGATAAACTGTGGGTTAGAAGAAGAGCATAATGTTAAATACGGCATATTTAGCAGCTTATAGTGAATAACGATGCTGTAAGCTCACCATTTTACGGGTTTTACACACCGATGATCTTCTCTTTCTGGCCACCTGCCTTGAAATATTTACTGCCTTAAAATATTTACCTTCATTAAAAGCAGTGCCAATAAGGCGGAAATAAATTTCTGGTTAGTGGGTTAGTACATCAAATACGTTATATATACCCACCATCATGAAGCCTGCTTAGCACCAAATTCTAACTGAGCATTACTATTTAGCATCGGTATTAATGAATTGTGATAAAAGAAAAGAGCTACTATCAAACTACCGATAAGCAAAGAGCGGTTGTAGAACTTAAATTCGGTGGCAGCAACATCTGACTGTATTAGCGCCACGCATCTGGGACGCGATCCAAAAACAAGAATGTCATTTTACATGCCGAATGAGACACAGTGAACTTTCGTGAATTCTCCTCACTATCGCCTGTCATGCTGAAGTTTATCGGCTTTTTGTGTGACCGCAAAAAATTGGAGTGGACGTGTTTGAAAAGACTTGTCAATGTATTCCCAAAAAGGTTAGGCAGCAACTTGTCGACTCTGGAGTAATGATAGACTTGATAATTCCTGGGCGCGGGATAGGACCAATGAACAAGTGAAATGCAAGGCATCACCAAACGCTGCGTTACACGCACAACATGCCACACAACGTGATATTCTGAGCACAGATTTCTACCACATAGTTACTGTTATATTCACAAGCGAATAATTATTTTTTCGCAACAGAACAGTAGTGAACGTTTCGGCGGCGTCGTATTACCCTGAAGGATCTTGTAGTCGTGTGGAATTGTAAAAAGATAGTTGAGAAGTTAACTGCACCTACCTCTATGTCATGAACGAAGATAGTCAAGAATATCTTATAGATTGTTCTTTTATTTAAGCTAGCGTGAGGTTGGTTGGTATCTCTTCTTTCTCAAATACGACGGCTGACGTTTTGTCGTAAGGATAGTTCCGATTTCGCCGAAACGTCGGCCACCGTATTTGAGAAAGAAGAGATATCAAACTCGTGCTCACTTAAGCAAGGGCAATTCGTAAGATATTGCTGATACGAGGTTAAGTGGAAATCGGTATTCTGAATTGGTGGAAAAAATTAGAGTTTAACTTCTTAATTTACTTCTCCATACTTTATAAATATTCACTTGGTGGACTACTAACACATTCAACGTGGTGTACATTAATTTCAACTCATATATACGGAAACCACGTTCCGCTTCTGACTCCATGCCGCCAAAGTTTAGCTCAGGCTGAATTATATCATTTATTATTGGATGATTCGACATTGTATGTGTCACAATGTGCACATCGCAACACATCTTGAATGCCGTGGAACTTTTCTGCACGACGATTCGGCTGTTACTTGAGGATTTCTTCGTTTTCGTGACGAATTTCGTCGATCTCCCGAGATAGGGCGCACCCACTTAGAGCAAAGTGAATGGGTTTGTTCCAAATAGGTTTGGTATCAATTTCCCAACCATGGAGTGATAAGAAGGTTAGCGAGCATAGTACGTTGTGAGCCAACGACTGGGTATGTGTTGTACCATCCGTCTAATGCATAGAATCACTGCCACTGTCCTATCCGTTACCGAACTGTATCAACCGCAATAAAAACAACTAAACTGAACTAAAAACTGAGATCTCAATATCTTTGTTTACAAGATGACAGTTTTGTTATTCTACCAGAGTAGAATTTTAGCCTATTGAGCCAGTTGAACGTACTTCTATCTTAACGTCCTTTAATAAAATTCTATTATCACATTATATTTAGAGAAGATGGTTGATTGAGGTTTGAGCTTGAATTAAGAAATTTGGTTTTGTGCATCAGTTGTGACATCCATTAATTTTTTAGAAATTGATGTAAGATTTCAACCTATATGCTTAAAATAGCATATCTCAGTTCAAAATAAATTTGATTAATGAAATAAGAACATTAGAGTCCACACACCATCAACGTTTTACCACCCCATCGAAGGTGTTCCTAGGTGTTCGTCTAAGTTGTACAACGGGGATTCGTTGCTCTGGAAGGGTATCCCAAGATGAGAAGGACTCCAACGTTTATATCAGGAAGCCTAGCTAAGAGTAACCAGTACCAAGGCTCACAACCGGTCGGGTATCAAACTAGTCGCATGGTGTCAAATCTTCCTCTAATCCACAAGGGTGGCGACTTCCTGTGGTGTTAACAACCTAGGGCTAACTTTGCCCTGGCTGTCCTTGGCACTCCATGGAATCACAGTAGCTAGACTAGCAAAACTCTGAAAAAACGCAAATTATGCTGGGCCCTCACAACCAGTGAAACATGCCACCCAAGCATCCAAGGAAGTATACGTGTGCATGTACGTACATGGTACACGTTTACATATTTCAGTTACATTCGTACAATTTTTCTCAATGATCACGGTCGCGATGAAGTGCTGTTGTTTTCCGAATTTTGGTGAGGTAAAAGGAATCAGAGATGTTAGTTTCCAGGATCAACTTTCTGCTTTTTGAATAATTGCCAAAATTCCTGCAATGAACATGCCCAGAGATCACACGCGACCTGGCCCCGTATGTTTTCATCAATTTCTGATGTGGCATGGTGCAGTCATCAACCATATGCGACTATAATCAGCTATTCTAATCTTCCTCATTGGAAGTCATGTAAAAGTGTTGAGTTTTTTGAGAAGCTGTTGATCATGCAATTACCATAGTTTTTTGCCTCTTTGTAAGTGTTATTGAAGCGTTTGGCCCCATCAGTATGCCCTTCCAGGCTCTGAAGAAGGCGATACTGCCGAAACGTCAGCTAGCGTTGTATTGTATTGTGTTTTCTATGGAAGAGACGTTAGCATTTGCTGTTGAGTTTAACCTTAATGAGTGAAAACATAAAACATGGATTATTTGCAGTTATTAAGTTTAAACAAATTAAGGACTCAGTGGTGTTCCAAGCGTAATAGCACGCTGCATAATTTGCGCGAGGTGCTGTTCGATTTCTCCGAATAGCACCAAAGTGTCCTATCTCAAAGAAATCAAAAAATTGATACCAAAATTGTCGGAGAAGCGTTCTCCTATCAACGAAACTGATGACTGCCTATATTGAAGAACTGTAAACGCTCTAGCACAGCAGAGCCGGCATCTCAAGGATAATCGACTGGACCAGCACTAAACGACGTTCATAAATAAGGTCGAATACCCTAAAGCAGCAGCTGAACCCATAAAATTGGAAGATTTTCGCTAATTACGGGTTCGACAAAGTTAATAGAATAAAAGAAGTGCTGAGATCTATTTCTACACTATATCTGATCTCAATTCACAGAAAAAGGTACTGTTTTCTTTAACGATGTCCGCTACATGATCCTCACTGAATATGGTGTCGAATGGAGAGGAAAATTTCAAAAAAAGTTGTTTGTGACAAAACAAATAACCAAGGAAAAAGGAAAACACATACGACACATACCGACGTTTTAAACATTTCCTCAATGAAAAAACCACGTCAAGACGTTTTGAATTACATAGCGGAATTTTTCTACCTAAGTGGTATAGAAACACCATGAAAACGAAGAAGAACCAGTCATGAATACAGAGATGTGGATCGCTGACAAATGGTTCTGTTGATAAGCAAAACTTGGGAGATCTATGGGTCATATTTGTTTGCTTCGTGCTGTTCGATTTTTTCAGTCATCTGGTTTAGGTTCTATTCTTTCTTGCCTTTCGTATATTTCTGCAGGTGCAGAACCACGCAGACTCCATTATAGGTATGTAGATTATTAGTACACGACGTTGCAAATCACTGATGAGAATCAGAGTATGCATGCGACCATCCGAAATCTATGTTTGCAAAAAATTCTTCTTAACAGCACATGGAAACATTTCACGGAAGGCAAGACCATGACACTGCATTAGAAATGCTCAATGGAACAATAAGGATCAGTGTTAATTTCCAAAATAGTATAGGTAGAAACATGTGACAAATTGCTTGTTCATTGAACGCAACCATGAAAGGTAGTGTTATTGATCAACGACACTTCAATTCTCAAATTGGGTTTCCATATAAACGTGAACCACCGAAGTATAGCCCCAGTGATCAAATTTTACTGACGGATCGGCAAAGAAGCTAACAAGCTTCTATTGCAGTTAACATCAAATCGCGTTTGTACATTCTTCTAAGTTAAGGCCAAGTTGTGTTTGGAAACAGAAAGTCACAATTGTGGCCAACCAGTCAATATAAATTGAAGAGCAACAACAAGAAGTCCTTTTCCTTTGCAAAACAGCGAAGTGTGTCAAAAAATAATCTGTAGAGGCCTTATTAAACGTTAAGCCAAATGGTTTACACATAACTTTTCACTGAACTGTTCAACTGTTGCGGCTAATCCTGCTGTAGATAATCCTCCTAATACACGTTCGGATTGAGCAAAGATGTTTCCATCGACGTTGTGCCTCCTCTCTCCCTTTTCATGTAGCACACGCCCACCAGCTTTAAGAGGTAGCTCTGTAATATACAAGTCATATATACTAGCACTACTACCTTGCCAACGTTATTTTTGCTAATTATTATTGTCAATGTTCTCTCCTTTCCCATTTAAGTAAGTAAATAGGAACAAATTGGCTAATAAGTAATAATAATTTATTATCATTGTCTGACAAGTGGGCACGCTCTCTTCACGAATCGTAAACAATCGTGCAGACACCAACACAGTGCCCGCATGACTCTAATTTGCTGTCAGAGCGAGGTTTTCTTTTCCTGGGGTCTTGAATGCCGTTCTCAGCTGTCTACCAGTGGCTATGTTGTCGATAAGATAGCAACAATTTCTGATAGTGGTCTTCATTTGCCTGCTTTATGGGCGATCGAAATCATCCTCATAATATCTTGATTAATCACGCCGAGGTTATGCAAAAGTCGGTTTAGTGATTTTCAAACCGAACGTCGTTTAATCTCGGTAACAAAGCAATTGACATGTCTTTAAAAATTTTTGCTGAGCTTAAGTGAGGCTGATAAAATTGTTGTATTCGGCTAAGGAGCTGCTCGGGAAGAAAAGGAAGATGAAGTTTATCCTACTGCAACGCACCTAACAAGACCGATGATAAACGCCATCTTATGAAAGCCCTCACAAAATGATATATCGATGATCGCAGATAAGACTATCAGCACATGCCACCATGATATGGAATTGATAACGGAAAAGCCTTATTAGGCTAATTTTTCTCATTTCGCAGTTTTCGCGTCCAACTCCGAGATTTCCGCTGAAAAATCGCCCGAAATTTCACCCTCTAAAGTTCGAGTTGCAGTAGGAAACACAAAGAGGGACACAGCTTTACGACTCGGTAATATAAATGCCGACTTCCTTCCAGCTAGAGACCAGAAATTGCATGTATTCCACGCCGGTGGAGAACGTCGGGCATGGTCGACCTTCCAAAAAAAGAGATAGGAGGGATCTTTGCAATTATGGTTCAATATGCTTGCTAAATATACAAGTTGTTTACGGTGGTTATTCTTTACGTATATGGGAGACCTCGATGAGGCACAACGAGTTGGGACAGCAGGATTTCTACAGAAAATCTGCTGCGTTAACCACATTCTATTCGTATCACAGGTCATTGAAGGGAGTAAAATCTGCCTCTTACCCTAACCTTTATCGACTACGGGAAAACATCTGATAGCGTCGAAATGAAATCAATTCTACCAGCACTCGTCGACCAATTAATAGACCCGTCCTACATAGAAGCACTATGTGAGTGTTCTCATAACTATAGCACAAGAATATGGCTTTTCTATCGACCTCTAAACATGTCCATAGGAAAAGGAGTACGTCAAGGGGAAACCGCATTTCCGAAGCTATTTACTGAAGCACTGCAGTGGATAGTAAGTCAGTTGATTGGGAAGAGAAAGTGATATGTACTGATGAAAAATTCGTATTAAATCACTGGTCTTTAACATTGTCATCTTTCTAAGAAATACCAACGAAGCCGAGACGATGCTAAATAAACTCAGCGACCATGAAAAAGTAATTGCATTGTGCACAAATAAATAATTAGGACAAAGAACTAGTTCATGAAGAACCCATATGAATTAGGTGAGCGAATCGAACTAGATGTTTACTTTTATTTTCTGCCTTCTATTACTTTTATGGCAGGGTATTAAACGAAATACAACCTGATCGCTGAGATATTTGCAAAACTCCGGACTGCAGGTGTCTGCGTGGAGAACGAACGCGATGTTGTCCTTTCCGGTGGCTAACGCGCTCCCGGCCACAGCATGCGGGTCCTTCGTTTCGCCTGTCTCTCAGCCAGCTCTATCGCTCACTGCCATCAGCAATCACCAGTCAACGGGATTGATCTGGGGAGCCCACATCGGCATTGAACCCAGTTAAGCAGAGGCTGTAGTTGAATTCACAATGTTTACTTTTTATATTTGTTTATGTGATCTTATAAACTGATCTTCTTCAGCTGACGCGAGGTTGGTACAGACATTCGTTGTCGTTGTCGTTGTTTTTGATGTTATTGATTGATGGTTGACCTTTCGGCGACTTCGCCTTCCTCAGAGCCTGGACGTACTTTATGTTAGAATACTTTTATTATTCGGTGGAAAAGAAGGTTAAAGCATTAATGAAGATCAAACTTTCAAATAGACGCCATATTGAACAGAAAGGCCACTCACCGTGATGTTACGTGCGGCACTAGCCTACACGTAATTCACGTGGAGTCGCGAGCAAGACATGCCCCGGGGGTCAAAATATCATTTTGAAATAGGGCGCCAGGTCACGCGTGATCGTGAGGCATTCGTCCTTCCGGTTCATCTTTGGATTTTTGAAATTTATCCAAAACGCCTCAAGAGTTTTGCGCGTTGATGTTTTTGATTCCTGCGCTAGGATCCGCACATTCACTTCAAAATCATCGCCGTTGTGCTTTTGTGCCCTATGCGTACCTCGAGGGGTGTTTAAACGAATTTTAGCTTTTCCATCCAGATGTTCTTTTATGCGGACACAAAGTGGTCTACCCGTTTTCCCGATATACTCCTCGCCGCATGCATTACATGAGATCAAGTGTATTATACCTAAACTCGTGCAATCCCCGTCTCTCTCGTTAGGACAGATCATACAGTTTTCTCAGCTGCACAAGCGATCATAGAGACGGTTTCGAACTAACTGGCGGCGTAGGGTATTGGGTGGGATGTCAATAATCGTTACATAATTTTCAAGACCACTTTTTCTTAAGCACTTTTTAATGACGTGACTTACTTCATTTGATATGAAGGGCAGCTTGAAGGGGATCCTACTTTCGTCTAAAGGCAGTGAACTAGAATGTTTTTACTACTTCGCTTGCGATACCATTTTGTTACATAGCCACTTACTGAGAGCTTTATTTGGATGTTTAAGAATGGAAGCCAGTTTTCGGTAGGTTTTTCTCGTGTAAATTTTATATACTCTGACTGTAGGTTTAATAATTCAAAGCACTCATCCATTTGTTCTTGTGTGGAACAGACGATGAAGCAGTCGTCTATGTATCGACAGTAGAGTAAGGGTCGGTGATCGAGAACTGGAGCTTCCACCTTAGACATGAAAGTGTCTTGCTCGCGACTCCACGTGAACTACGTGTGGGCCAGTCCCGCACGTAACATCACGGTGAGTGGCCCTTCTGTTCAATATGGTGTCTTTTTGAAAGTTTGATCTTCATTAATACTTTAACCTTCTTTTCCACCGAATAATAAGAAGTATTCCAACATAAAGTACGTCCAGGCTCTGAGGAAGGCGAAGTCGCCGAAACGTCAGCCATCGATCAATAACATCAAAAACAACGACAACGACAACGAAGAACTGTACCAACCTCGCGTCAGCTTAAGAAGATCAGTTTATAAGATCACATAAATAAATATATCAACTATCTATGCCGAGGTTTATAGAAAGTCGGTCTTTCGAGTTTACTTTTTATTGTCTGCCTTCTATTATTTTTATGGTAGGGTTTTAAGCGAAGTTGAAGCGAACATAGAAGCTCTATGTGATGTATCGAGTCAGTGCTGCTATCTTCTCGGATAACGCTAGCACCATTTTGCTGACCCCGGAGTGATGAAAGGCTTGGAGGGCCACGGACGCGCCGATCGATTCATGTGTGTGTCGCAGTGGCGCCTCCATCCGCTTCGCCACATGAGCTCTTATTAAAAAGAGTTGGCAGGAAATAATAAGTTAAAATTGTGATTTCAACAGCTCCCAGGATGGACTTTCTATTAACCTCGGCATTGGAATATGAATGCGTCGTTTTCTTGTTCAGCAATGGCGAAGTTTTTAAACAGCATACATTTACTTCCATAGAAGGACACAATACAATACAACACTAGCTGACGTTTCGGCAGCATCGTCTTCTTCACGGCCTGGAAGGGTATACTGATATTTTGTATACTGTATCTCAGTATATGTATGTGTATATTGTATATTTTGTATATCAATACGCCCTTCCAGGCTCTGAAGAAGACGATACTGCCGAAACGTCAGCTAGCGTTGTATTGTATTGTTTTTCTATGGACGTAAATGTATGCTGTTTAAAAACCTCGCGATTGCTGAACAAGAAAACGACGCGTGTGATTTCAACTACAGCCTAAGCTTAACTGGATTCATTGTTGATTTGGGCTTCCCAGATCAATCCCGCTGACGGTGGATTGCTGATGGTACCGATCGATAGAACTAGTTGAGAGACAGGCGAAACGAAGAACCCGCATCGTGTGGTGGTGAACGCGTTACTCCCTGGAAAGGACAATAGCGCCTTCGTTTCCCACCGCAGACACCTGCGGTCCGGAGTTTTGCAAATATCTCAGCAATCTTGTGGTCGAACTAGATGGTTTTCCGATTTTAGAGACCACCTCATACGTGTAAAAGCAGCATGGGCCGCATTTAGGCCTCAGAAACAAGGTACTGACCAAATAACAGATCCAAAACTTGGCGCTCACCTTTTCGATTCAACAGCCTTTCCAACGCCTTACTAGGCAGCCGAGATGGGGTATGATGCTTCAGCCACGTCGCAAAAACTGAGCACCACCCACAGAACGCTTGAAAGATATCTTCTGAGGCATAACCGACGCTCAGAACCTCTTACTGGGCTGCGCAGATCAGATATTCAAAATCTTTCACATCATGCACAGCTAACGACACCTCTGAAAACCACGCCAACGATGTGTGGGCGTATTCTTGGCTAATATCAAAAATCTGGGCTTGCATATGAGAACGATTTTAGGACCAGTGAATGGAGCAAGCGAAGGTCACCATGATCGACGCAGACCACAACTATAGGCGACGCTGGCACCAGAGAGGAACTAACAAAAATTCCGTTGGGACCTAAGCTGCCATTGAAGACGGGCCATCCATGTAAGTAAGTGTCACTCATAACGTAGAACAAGAATCAAATAAGGGAACACTTGTGGAATAACCTGTTGTATAACTTCTTTCTAGCTTAAAATATTGCCTTGTATTTAGCCTGGAGTTGATGAGTTGACGGCTTTACATTGTGAAAAGAGACAGGTAGCAAGAGCGCATTGGTAGAGATGTAGTTCGATGCACCCAATTAGACGCCGTACCGAGCCTGCCAAGCTTCCCATCATTACGAGTCAAGAAATTCCTATCAGATTTATCTGCGAATTTGCCTCAAATCCACGAGCGCTGGTGACTGCATTTGGTAAAGACTTGGAAGCCCGTTGCCAAGGTAATTTTAGGAATATGTGAAATTGTGAAATTGAAATGTGAAATTAAAGTCTTTTTTTCAACGTTTCAACATGAAAGCGGCAGCCACAAACACCAGCGATGATACACTGGAGAACATATCATGTCCTTCCAGACAAAATCGCAGTTCATTAAATCGTTAAGTTACTTCTATCGCCCGAAATATGTGCTTGAAGCAAAAAAGTGGGAAAAATATACGTCGCGAGCTCTATGAGGAACAATGGGACGAGAATCTTGGTAGAATCAAGCTTGCACCTCGTAGGAGGTTTTTATTTCGCACACTTTTTTTTATTTGATTCGTCTTCACGTCCACTGTGCGGAGCACTTCTTACATTCAATTCGTTTCACCGTATCCATTGTCAACGAAGGTCTTATAACTTTTTACGGGTGAATTCGGTTGCTACTCGAGGATTCTCCATTTCGTCTTGATTGTCGCTGAATGCTGGTCGAGCATTCTTCCTGGAGACCTGAGATAGTAGGACTGAAGCGTTTCTAATTGGATTGCAGAGAATACTTTTTCCAATGCAAGAATACCAATTTCCCAACCCCGGAGGATCGCAGGCTTGGTTGGCCCGGAGCGGAATTGGACTAGCACCATGCTCGTGATGATGGACATCACTACCACCGTCCTATCTGCTCCATTTCTGGAATTGAAACCCGATATATGCCGTAAGATACGTGGAAATTCTAAAGTATTAGGAAGCAACTACTGTTTTATTTTCACCTCACAAGCGTTGAAAAGGTTGTATCTTTGGCGTAATTTGTTAAGCAAACTCCAAATGAGAAACTGATTATCTCTTTTCCGAAGAGAGAAAAATGTCGCCGAATATTATTTGACTCCTCTTTTTTTTTCATGGAAAGAAATTCGAGCGAGAAAGAACGTACTGAAATTTCGTCGTAAAGTTCAATAGCACAATAACCAATCATGCCAAGTAGCAACAAGCAGAATGAGACGAGAAGCACCAGTTCGACAGGCATCAGGCGAGCCATCACAAAGCCAGCTGCCAAGCCAATGGACTCCCAGAAACGATAGGTGGAGAATGCTAATTCGAGCGACTGTCGTCCAACTAATGCCACCCAAAATCCTGCAAAAGTGAAAAATGAGACGATACACAAAAATTGACGAAATGCTGCGAAAAAAATACTCTCATTCGTTCTAAACGATGTTTGGATACCTCTCTGTGATTGCGCTTTTGGATGTTCAGCATCTTGGCTAACAATTCCGTTCGGCATAGAGACCGATAGAATGTTGATACACTACATGATAACTCAATGATTTAGTAGATATCTACGACTTCTCACCGTTTATTTGGGTGTTCCATACACCGTCTGCCATTCCCCACACGGTTGCGGCTACGTAGAGAACAGCTTTATCTGCTGGATTCAGTGGCCAGATCTAAAAAGCTTGAACTTCAGTGATAATGTGCTATAGGTTAAGTCAAGTTTATTCGCTAATCGATCTACAAGGTTTTAAAATATAAATGAATTTCAGTGAATTGACTTTTTCCGAACCTCCTTTCTCAACTATATGTAATAAATTGTTTGTGAAAAACTTTACAAGCGGATACCTATTCGTTCGTTGATAAGCTTACAAGAGGATATTTGCACTGATATGAAATTTGCGTTTAAACAAGCATTTTGCTACATGCCGTCGGGAGTTCCGGAAAGCATCAGCCGCTCTCAGTAGTTCTCCAATGGACAACGCTTCAAAGTAGTTGTGTGCTTTGCATATATGAGAAGATGGGAGAAAGCAAGGTAAACGGTTGCAACGCCTCCATTGCATCTATTTCAATGGTATACTTTGCTCTATAACGGAAGATAGTCTAACACCGATTCTTCAGCGAGGATCAGTAAAAACCTATTCATATCAATCAATAGTTTACATAAAACTCTTCTTTCGGTTGAATTTAGGCTGGCACTGATGAGAATAGTTCACGCTACAGTTGTCTCTTTCGGAGAAGACGTGCATAGATGTCTTCTATGCAGTGCTTCAACACGAAGGTCCACAACACTTAGAATTTTTAGCTAACATGAGATGATGAAAGATGGGCTTTAGAGTGACTCAAGCTTCCTAATAATGTTTCAAGTGTTCTGCTCAAGTATATTTGCATCAAAATTTACCCACAAATTAGGCATACATTCAGTATAAACGTTATACACAACTAAAAACATCTAAATCAATGTTGCAACTCTCGCCTACAATCTACAGTTTCCACATAGCCTGAGTAATAATGCCTGCTCCAACTGCTAATATTAGTCTGTTTAGAACGTTTTAACGTTTTGTTTTCTGCCTTCTATAATTTTCATGGCAGGTTACTAAGCGAAATACAACCACAATGTTGCTGAGATATTTGCAAAACTCTGGACCGCAGGTGTCTATGGTGGGGAACGAACGCGCTATTATCCTTTCCGGGGAGTAACGCGTTCACCACCACACCATGCGGGTCCTTTGTTTCGCACGTCTCTCAGCTATTTCTATCGATCTTTTTTGCCACAGCAATCACCCGTCAGCGGGGTTGATCTGGGGAGCGCAAATCGGCATAGAACCCAGTTAAGCTATGGCTGTAGTTGAAATCACAATGTTTTAACGTTTTGTTTTCTGCCTTCTATAATTTTCATGGCAGGTTACTAAGCGAAATACAACCACAATGTTTAGAACGTTTAAAAGCCTGATGTAAATGCAATCGCCTTCTAGGATCTTAAATGTATATGCTCTTCAATATCCAAAACACGCTGGTTGCTCTTTCTTCAAAAAGATAAGAAATGATCTAAAATCATTACCACCGCAACGCATGAAGATGTTCATCTTGAAGTCATTCAGCCAGGATGCCTGAACTTGTACATTATAGAATTCCAGAACCTTCCAACGGCTGAGCGCTTCATCAAGGATGGGAAATGTTTCTGTGTGCCAGACTGCGATGGTGGGATTCACCCCTTTTTTCTCTGCCCAGCTAGAAGTAAACCAATACTAGGATCCACCACCGTCATGTTTAAAACTTGTCGCATTGTGGCAAATCTCGCTCTGATCCACATGGGCTGCGACTGCGTGTGGTGGTGAAGGCCTGAGGCACACTTTGATTAGGCTGACCTCGGGACGCCAGGGAAAGACAGTAGCTAAGTCAGGAAAACTCTAAAAAAATGGAAATAGTGCTGGTGCTCGCTCGACTAGTGAGAATGGGCCGTCCAAATATCCAAATATCCAAGAATTCCAGCACCTGTGTCCACAAAGACCTTTTCCTGGTTGAAATTTTCGATGAGCCACGATTTCTATGAAATCGTGAAATGAGGCGCTTCTTGAACTGCGTAGATAATAATGATAATCTTTTTTATTTTCGTACTTCAACACCGTTGTACCGCTGCGATGCTGTTGTGGTACTCAGTCTTTTCTCTAGCCTCTGACGGAAGACTTGTTTTGCCCGTTGCTGTTTTTAACCATAGTTCACCAGATTTTCCGTCATAGGCAAATCACTACCGGTATACAACCGCTTATGAGCGCTATTTTAATAGTCCACCCTCTTATATGAAATATACTAGCGGAAGGCTGCTCAACCTCTAAATAATACAAAGATACATCAACTGGCATCTCCAAATCTATATATTCTGCAGAAGTTCTTCTTAAAAGGCTGGGTTTAAGCTTTAACTTTGTAGAACCTTTATCTTTGGTCGCATATTGCGTTGCGCGAGGTTGGTATACGTTGCGTTGTTGTTGTTGCTGTTGTTGTTGTTGTTGTTGTTGTTGCTGTTGCTGTTGTTGTTGCTGTTGTTGTTGTTGCTGTTGTTGTTGTTGTTGCTGTTGTTATTGTTCGATGACTGACGTTTTGTCCTAGGTCGTTCGCAAGTGCTGTCGTATGCTAAATATGGCGGTTGCGCGCTCAAATTCGCGTTTTCCGGCGTTTTTCCGGCAACTCGTCCGCTGCCGTAACTAGTCCATTACCGTAGGTCGTCCGCTTTGCACCGAAATACTTAACATTGCATTTGCTTGGTTAAATTCGCGTTTTCCGGGGAGTTATGGGCGATTTAAGGCGACGCGAGTGCTTCCTTCTCGTCCTTGGCCGTCTAACCGTGGGCTGCGACGCGACTGCTGTCCCGCCTCGGCAAGTCCCTGTTTTTTTCGATTTTGCTCGCTTAAGCGGAGTTTTTGAGCGATTTCCTTGCGCTTCCTTTCTTCAAAGCAGTTCGCTTACGAGTGGGACCACTCGTGTGTTGTTGACTCGATGACCTGTTATCCCACGTGAACAATGCGTGACAAGTCCCGCACGCAATAGCACGGTTCTGAAGAAGGTGAAGCCGCTGAAACATCAGCCATCTAACAACAACAACAGCAACAACGACAACGGTAACATATACCAAATTCGCACCAGCTCAATTAGGACTGCTTGAAATAAAAATGACACAACACAATAACCTTTGCTATCAAGGAAAATTCCTTCCTTTCTATGCCAAGGTAATGCTAGCTTCTTCTTGAAAATTCGAACTTAAAATTGACTTTATATAAAAATGTGGGGCTAGAAGGTAACTGTATTCTTTATAAATAAGCAAAGCCTCTTTTACACGCATGTCAACTTTTTAGCTTCCAAAACGCCCCGCTTACTAAAAATTTTCGGAAACTATTGGAAAATTGGCATAGTGCGTTATATGAAAAAAATCACCTTTAATTCTTTAGCAAAATTTTTCTGTTTTTTTGTTTCCAAATCTTATGATTAGCCGTGGTTATCGCATGGAAGGTGATAACATTAGAAATACCGAAACACCTTTAAGATGAGTAGAAAAGTACTTCGAAAGGAAAATAACAACGTGGCTAGCGGTGGACAGTGGTAACATGTAGTACCAATCTACCTTTAGATGGATAAAACACAACTCGATTATGTTTTCAAAATCGCAGCCGAGTTATACTAAGCTCGTTACTGATACGAAATTATGCGCCGTACCCCGATCGTCTGTTTGAATTTAAGCGTCGGGGCGTAATGTGCTGATACTACTTCTTTCGTCGCATTGAAACACACTGAAAGCTAAAAGTACTTTCTGACGAAACTCACCATAAGTGTGACTATCATCAGCATATTGTTAACGGCTCCGAATACAAATAAAGGCATTCGACCGAATAATTTGATCAGTGGACCAAACACTAAACTGCAAATGGCATCAGAAATTCCGAATGCAGTGCAAACAAAGCCGATCTGCGGAACGCCGATGCCACACCCAACAAACGCCTGCAAGATGTACACAACAGAAGATGAATATGGAGAATTCTTCATTTTATGAAACCGAAAGGTGTGGAAAGCAGTTAATTAAAAGATTTCCTGTATAAATAGGGGTTTAAAAGGCATAGAACTGTGCAAAAAAAAATTATCACATAATAATTTTGGGAGGGGAGTGGTTGTTGATCCATTTTCTTTATTTCGACTGAATTGTAATTCTCTGGGAAAAATCGGGTTAACATTAACATCCAGTATCACGGAAGTAAATATTAGAAACTTGACACTGCCTTTCCTTTGCATCCAGTAGGGATTATGTTAACCTTTATTTGCTGCCTACTATAATTTTTCACGGCAGGCTGTGATATGAACAAAACAGATATTTCCAGGGATAAAGTTAAGCAATATTACAAGACGTTTTCGGCTTCCCACTTTTATCGCATTCTACTGAAATAGATTTATTATGGCTCAGACTCAAATCAAAATTTAATACTCGACCAATATCGATTACTGAGCAGAATTTGCAATAAGCACATTTTATTTTGGATACGGTAGTTATTTGATGTACAAATACAAGCGATGTACTCGCAAGTTATCCCACTATTACAGAAAGCTGAAAGTCTACTAAGCATTGTTCCCTTTCAAATATTTTTGGTTCGACGATGCAACAGAGACTTTCTCAGTGATATGGAACTATTCCTAGTAAATATTCTCTATTTCTTATTGATATTAAATGACATTAAGGAGAGGATAACACAGTGCTAGTGATGTCCATCATCACGAGCATGGTACTAGTTCGATTCCGCTCTTGGCCGACCAAGTCTCTTATTCCTCCGGGGTTGAGAAATTGGTACCGGATTTGTCTGAGAAAAAATCACTCTCTGCAATTCAGTTAGGAACTCTCGAGTCCAGCTATTTAAGCGCTCCAGCGAGAGATTTGCTCGACCAGCATTCAACGGCATTCAAGATGAAGTGGAAATCCACAAGCGCCAAGCGAAGCCACACGTAAAAAGCTAAAATATTTTCGTGAACAATGGGTGGGTGTAAGGAAACGAATCGAATGTGGGAAGTGCTGGGATCCGCACAGTAGACGTGAAGACGGGTCGTATAAAACAAAACGAAAGCAAATAAAAATTAAATGACATTATGGGTATCAGGAAGAGCAGAGTTTGTGATCCCACTCGTTACATGATTGGGCCTGCACAACTTACGCAGGCGCCCATTCGACTCTGCTCCGAGTCCCTTAAGTTTGTAATCTTTCCGGGGTGGGGAAATTGGTACCAGATTTGTCTAGAATACGCCCACTCTCTGTAATTGGTGTGGAAAACACCAGTACGGCTATCTCACGACTACAAGGAGAATCTACTCGATAATGAACGGAATTGGCGACGAAAGCGAGAAAATCCCCAAGTAGAAGCTGAAGCTACAGCAAAAAAATTGCATCAGCGTTAATCAATAATTTTCTGTTTGGTGAGCAAAAGACGATGGTCATGATGTTGACGAATTTCTTGATGAAGAAGATCTCTTATGTTTTTTTTAATATTCTGTCTCTTTCTTCTTGCTGCTCATGAAAAACCAGCAAAAATTATAAGATTTTTGCATTATGTTTTATGAATCTAATTTCATATCGTTAGAATTCTTTAACACAATTTGCCATGTTTTTGCAAAGCATCTGACTGAGAAATTGCTTGTGAAGTTTTTGCAACTACAGCAACGTAAGTGCAAAAAATTCGCTAGAAATAGTCACACCTACTGCTGTGACATCAGCTTTAACTCGCTATATAATAGATGTGATATCGCTACATGTTGAATATTCCGAGGTTGCCATAACACTTCCATCTCATTTCACTCTTTTCTACTACAGACTAGATTGTTTTTATCTGCAGCTAATCATCTTCTTATATCACCGACGTAGTAGTCAGGATTCTGTCACGTTCTTATATACATTCTGCAAACTATTATTATCAATATCTTGTCAATGCTGTCACATGTACACAGATATTTGATTACCCGAGTTTGCAAGCCACTTTGAGGCAGCTGTTAGAGGTTTTATGTGGAGTTTTACAGTGAGTGGCTGCATGTTCAAATAACTAACAGACTTGCTGCTTCTTCGACAGATTCCATGTTCTAATTAACTAACTATTAGAAACCGATTTTAAGTGGGAATCTGCCCTAGCATTTTCTGTTCTGTAATCGTCATACTATGTAAGATCTTTTCTGAAAAAAACAGCCATGGACTGATGATTCGCTCTGATGTCTGAGGCAATGGATCTTCTCTATGGTGGGATCTCAAACTGCGCTGCAACGTGGCGCGCTCGAGATAGCGGATAAGGTGTTAATCGCGGACTAAAAGCGACCTTTGCTTCCCTTCGAATACGAATGGATTCTGAAGATGGACTTGCTGTTTCTCTATCGCCGATTTGGAAATACCTTCTTTGTTTACAAGGGCATATTCATGCATGTACGTGTGTGATGTGGACGCATTCTCTTTTATATGGATTGTATTCTATGAAACACTTCGGCTAAAAGCCTTCAACAAAAGGACCAGGATGTATTAAGGAGACGGTCAAGAGTCGCATCATACAAACAGACTACTCGTCTATTCCCAAAGAGACTGGAAAAATAGCCGTGTGAAAAAGGAGAGCACCACTGAGGACACCACAAATAGTTTTCCTAACCAAACAGGATGATCGAAGTGATTTTTGGCATTTCACAATTTTCTTGCTAAATTTGAATTGAAACTTTTTCGCTGAATTCGCTGCAGGCTCTTTTTATGACGATAAAAAGCCTCTTCACATAGAGAATGCTGGATGAATACCAAGTAGTAACTTTTGCGCCGCCTATCGTAACCGTTCTCGGACACGAAAAAGCGTTCGACAGAACCAATGGTGCTATCCGCCCCCCTACTCTGCCTCTCTCTCTCCCATCAGCTCTTATTGATTAAATAGTAGAGAAGAGGACCGGTCTTGTATAACAACTCTGATTAATTTTTGCCATAATTAGACCCAACACTTTCTCCCATTGACCTATGAGCGTTATCATAAGAAAAGGGAGCCGAGAAGACCATCTCGCCAAATCTGTGTACTGCGTTGCCAGAGTGGATAATGGTGTCGCTCGATTATCCCGAAATAGGCACTCGCATTTTGCCAAACATTCGTTTTGCTGTTGACAATGTTATCATATCGAGAAGTACTAGTGAGGAAAAAACAAGGCGCGAGAAGCTCAATGAAGAGCGGAAAAGGATTGGATGACTCATAAATCGAAAGAAAACCGAACAACTTTGTGAAAGTTCGTAGTGCGATGGTGAATTTATCGAATTGGCTCTTTCTCTGCTGTGAAAAAACCACGATGTTTATTTAGGCTATTGAATGAGCCTTGACAGCGATGTAAGCGAAAAATTATTCAGAACAAGGAAAGCAGCAGCCGCGTTCGAGTCTCTCAGAGAAGCTATAAGCTCCTCTAGCGAGCCTAACACTCAGCTGCTACATTCTTTACTCAGCCTTTCTACTACGGATGCAGCAAACTTGCGAAGCGTAGGTCAACCATGTCGACCACTGCAAGATGGGGAGACACTTACGTCGATAACATAAACCACCTGTATTAAAATGTTGTATGTCATGGCATGGAATTCGCACTAGCCACAGTGTTTCTGCATAGGTGGATCTTTGAAGTATCCAAATACCTAACTAAGAAGAAATGTGTATACGTCAGTTTTTCGCAAGGGTAACGGATGCTGAATTAGGACCTGACATAATTCTACATATGTCGCAAGAAAGATCACACATCGAGACTCTGAAAGTGAAGTCAACGGAAGATCACTTATCACCTTCTAACGCTCTGGAAAAGACAAGGGAATTTCAAGCGAAGATTTAAATAATCCGATGAATCCGATGAAAATTTGAATAAACCGATTGATCCAAAACCATTGCTGAGGAAATATGTCTAATTTTCCTAGTAAAAACTTAAGCATAATTGTCTCACCTTCGTAAAAATTCCAATAACAAATGCTCGCTCAACACCATTGAAGGCCGTCAAAGGTACCAGCAACATAATTTTCATATTTCGACAGTTCTTCAGTGTCTGTTTCAAGACCGGAGCATCGAACATGGGTGCTTTACCTCTGAAAACTTTCTCTTACACAATACTTGTTGGCAAAATTATGTAAAGTACTAGGCTGGAGTTTCTTTCGGAAATTAAAAAACGATTTTAGAACTATAGTGGCTGCTGAATCAAGAACCTGAAAGACGCCACAAAACATTCCTACGGCTTCTCAAAGAGTCAGAAAACGTTCTTTGTGCTTCGTTTTCCTCCTACCATGATTTCATGGAGAAAAATGTCCGGTAATTTGTTAACAAAACATTGTACAAATCCTGCCTTGTGTTTTTTCTAAATTTTGAGGCATCTTTATCGGATTATGGTTGGGTTTGTTTCGTTGGCAGTACATCCTTGCTTCCTTGACCTAACTATTTCTTGCGCTAACTCGGGATCGAGCTTAAGCTTTCGAGCTCTACATACTAGTTGCCTTTCGATCTTCGTACTTGTAAATGAAAACCAATTACGGCTTTATTAGCTTACCAGTAGATAATCGTTTAAAGGTGATTTTAAGAATTGAGGAGCTTCAATGAATACTAGGCATACCTGTTGACAACATCCTTGTGCAGCGCATTGAGAAACATTGAAACTATCATCACAGCAACGATCGCACACGCCAAATAGGCCAAGCAAACTAAAAATATCCCTAATTAACAGCTATAACATTAAATGAATGCAAAGATGAGTAACCGGATTTCATCCGTCCATGAAATATAAATTTGCGCAATATCGTTCGAATATTATCCAAGCAGGTTGTCACAACACTCAATTAAAATTCGTCTAGCTTAACAACAGAAGGTGCCGGAGTTCCACTGTTTGCTGTGCTTTTGTGAGTATTGAAGTACGAACTGCGCTGTGTTCGATTCTCCCTGCACCCCTGAGAAAGCCGGACTATAGCGTTTCCTCTAGGATTGCAGACATCAACTATTTCCCGGAAAAGTGCCGCACCACCATTCAGACCCCGCAGGAAGGAGACGCTTGATGAGTTCGGTGCGCGAACCAACCAGCACCGTTCTCGTTATGATCGACGTCAATACCAATGTGCTATATGCGCGCGCCCTCAAGCCCATTAATATGAATCAAAGATCAAAATCTGGAATCAATTCATTATAAATGTTTATATATCTGACCTGAGAGATAAACTCGTTGGTGAGGCCGTTCCAGGTTCTGCGCGGCTATTTCAGAGAGTTTTGAGAGATTCAATGGAAACGAGTGACCGCACCTATATTTTCTCATTTTGGAGATAAATAAATGAAGAGATTGCATGGTTATTTGCTTGTTTATTTACACTACCCGTTTTTCATATATACTGTGCGTATTCCAGCACTACTTGCGTAATGTACTTGGAAAAGACTAATACGATAGCTGCGAACATTCCTACGCGACGGTCTACCTGCCCTGAGGCAGCGCTGGTCTGAATATATGGACTTCCTTTCTCTACTTCACTGATAAATACGTATAGGTGGACTTGCCTTCATGTCCACTCTATGTTGAGCAACTTAAAATCATGCTATTAAGTGACTAGAAAGTGTATAAGAGGCGGATTTGCTTTTCTTGAAGCATTTGGACCCCACTAGTCCTCATGGGTGCCATACGTGCTACGCATAGGTATCCAGATTCTATGTTAATAGCATAGCAAGGTAATATCTCGCCGAAAAAGAGCTTCACACGCTCTTAAAACGAGTGGACCCCATTGAGTAGCCATGGAATGAGAAAAACTTGTAGAACCATTGCTAAAACACAAGAACACTTAGTAGTAGACGGGTTAAATATGACAGTATGAAACCAAATAACTTTAAGATCATTCATCAATTTAATAGTCCACGTCGTCTAAACAATCAAAACAACATATTCTTCGAAAAATACACAAAATCAAAAGACCTTACGTTTCATACACTTCGTCAATGGGCTGCGGTACTTTCATTGCAGCTGTCATGATATAAGACGAGAGCAAGTTACCAAAAACTTGACCACTGTGCACTATCATGAAAAAGTACCCGAAGAATCTGAAATTCTTCGAACTTGTTGTTGAACACATGTCACCAGGAATTTCAGGTCATTTGTTGCTTATTTGTTTATCATAGTTTGCCAATCCACCACATATATATATATACATATGTATACGTATATATACGTATACATATACGTAGTAGATTAAAACGTTAATCGAATATATATATACATGTCTATAAAAGCTCTCGGCGTTGAACAATTCCTGAAAGATACGCTATGCATTCGACTTCATTAAGCAGCGTTTGGAGGTGATTGAATGCATATCTACCCTTTACAATGACTCGAGGTGGCCTAACGATGTATCGAGATAGTGCTGCTATCTTCGCAGACAAGTTTAGTACAAATTTATCAACCCCAGAGTGATGGAAGGCTTTGGTGGGTCATGGGCGCGGGAATCGATTCCACGTGTGTGTTGCTTGGTGCCTCCAACCACTGCACCACACAGGCCTTTATTATATAT